>PQFF01000024.1:678791-701008 GCA_003547095.1 Diversispora epigaea | reverse complement strand
AAAAAAAAAAAAAAAAAAAAAAAAAAACATTTTAATATATTGTATTAAAATAGCTATAATTTGGTCAATTTTAATGTTACAGAAATGAAATATATATCATCTTATAGCTAAAAACCAGATCTTTCGATCTGTCATAGGAATATCATAGTAGAAAATCGCTCTTAGTTATGTAAAATTGATTTGAAATTAAAGCTAAAATTAATTATTTTTAAAAATTTAAAAATAATTATTTAATAAATTTTATAATTACACCAGCCAATCAGAATTGCGCCATTATTTAGCCTTTGCGCCAGAATTTAACCATTGCGCCTGATTACACTGTGGCTAAATTCCAGGCTCAATTGGCTAAATTAAATCAGGCTAAATTCCTGGCTCAATTCGTATTGCGTCTACCATCCCTAATGCAAGTATAATTGTAAATATTATTTGAATAATTACAATCTGATTTTAATAAATCTCATTCTGAAATGTTAAATAAAGCTCATAATAAGTTATATTATTATTTCTCTCACCAAATATGTAAAATTTATTTAAATTTTCAATTTTCAACAAATTTTCGTAAACTTGATGAGGATAGAGCATTAATAGTTATTGATTATAAAATGTAAGTTCTTCCAAAATTAGCATGAGAAACAAAAGATGAGTTTTTCGACAAACAAGAATGGACTCTCTACACAGTACTAGTATATATGAAAAAAGAAAATAATATATTAAACATTTGTACTTTTAATCATTTATCAAATGATACATACCAAAATATATAGTTTACTGTTTTATCACTTCATTTAGCAATTATTACCCTTGAAAAAAAGTCTAAATGGATTTCAATTATTTCAGATAATAAAAGTCACTACTATAACTTGGAGTTGATAATTATTTTGAGTTATTAACATAAATAATATGATATTGAAGTGAAAAAATAAATATTTTTAAAACCTGGAGAAGCGAAACAACAATTAATTCTTACCATACTTAGATAATTACTTTTTTATTTGTTATCTAAATTTCAATTTAATTTTATCTCTTTTTTTTTAGATTACACATGCAATTAGACATTTTGTTCAATTGGAAAATGATTTAACAAGTGGAAAAAAATAGAAATGACAATTGAGCACTTTTGTAAAACTTCGATAGTTTATTTAGAATCAAATAGAAATACTAAAAACCAAATTAAAACGTTAACAGAAATTTCTAAATAATATTTTTAACAATGGCCATATGAAAGAACTTATAATGAATATATATAAGCACGTCCATTACCCAATATAGGAGAATGGATTAATTTTTCACTAGCACAAATAAATTATTTAGTTAAACAAAAAATCAATAAACCAGAACTTGTTTGTATATTACATTCTGTATCATGAAATATTTCAGTTCTGAATCTATTAAGTATTGTATAAATTTTATTTTAGTACAAATATATAAATAATATTTACTAATTATTACAATTATTAGTATATCTAAATTCAAAACAAATGTGATTATTTGAAATTCAAAATGAATTATTACAAAGAGATGTGTTATTTGAAAAAAATTAAAATTAAACAGAATTATCAACATTTTTATAAAAAAACTTAAATAAAAAAAAAAATACAGGTGATTTTCAAATATATCTGAATTTTACATTATCATCCTTGTTATTATTAAAATAAAGTAAAGAATTATAAAACTTGACTTATTTATTGAATACTAATACAATTGAAATTATTTTTTCATATATTTATTTGATAGGTCCTTCACTATCACAAAATAACACTACTAGTTTATCAAATATATCAAATTTGTCATATTTAAAATAAGAAAGTTTTTTTTATTAAATTCAAATAATAATTTCTTACAAATTATTTTACTGAAATTATTTTTATAAATATTAAATTTGTTTTGAATTTTGAGAATTATGCTAATTATTTTATATAAATTATAATTTTTATTCATATTGTAAAATGTTCAAGTTACAAAAGGTAGATTAACACTAATATTTGACTCGAAATCTGTATTTGCCTCTTAATAAAGTTAAGAACTGTCAAAAAAAGGACAAATTTTATTATTTAAACATAAAGTTAGATTATATAAACACTAATTTTACTGTTGCGATTGGTAATTCAATGTTTAATAATTTTTATTACTATTCAAATATTTATTTAACTATAGTAAATTGATAATAATCTTCCTTCAAATTTTACTAATTGATTTGTTTACTTCTATTACAGATCACGAATTAAATATAATAATTTCAATAAATTTTAATAAATTTTTTAATTATTAATCTGATAAAAAATTAGGTTATAATAAAATTTTATTAATGGCAAAAATTAGAAATTAAAAAAAAACCTTTATTAAATCTTATATTAGTTCAATAATATAATTTCAAATTTTAAAAAAATTTTTATCTTTATAATTGTTCTCTTTTAAAATTAATAGAGTTATATAATTTAATTTCAATTGAAACTATGAATAATATTATATATATTATATTTCAATTGAAACTATGAATAATATTATATATATTATATTTTATTTTGATAAAAATAATAAATATTTTATTAATAAATATATTTTATAATATTGTAAAATATGAGTATATCTGAAAACTATTGTAGATAAATTCTTTAAAATATTTTTAGTAAGTAAATTATAATAGTTAATTTAAATCTTTAATAATATTTTAAGAAATAAATAAAAAAAAAAATTAGTACCTTTAATTTTGAATTACTTAAAAAAAGATATATCTTTTTTTAAGAAAATATTAGTGAAAAAACAAATTTTTATATTCTATATAAAATAATTTTCAATAAAATGATTTAAAGTTAATTTCAATTTTATAATTTTCAAATAAAGATTAAATAACATAACTGATTGTTTATTAATTTGAGTTGAAATACTTTATCCATGTAGAATTTACATGAAAAAAAGTAATTGTTAATTAAAAATAAATTTACATGTTTTTTTTATAAAAAAATAATAAAAAATATTTGTATAATATATTTGTTTAAATTTTAATTAGTAAAAATAATTATTATATTGTATAATATTTCAGTTATTTTCATTATGTTATAGATAGTCAACAATTTTTGACACATGATATGAAAGTATTAAAACTAGATTATTAATCAAATTTCTATCTATCTCAAAAAATTAAACTAATTTATATAAAGTAATACCAAAATGAAACTTAAGTTATTAAAAATATCAAATAAATTAAAAATATTTAAAAAGAAAACTCAACATACCAATCCACTTACAAAAGTTAAAATGCTAATTAATTCATCTGAAATAAGTAATATTGATTTGTAATTTTCATATATGACTAGTTATACTCTTTTTTATTATTCTAATCTCTTATATATATATATGAAGAAAATAAGATTGAAAACCTAAGTATGAATGACTCATTTGACCTCAAAGATGAGAAACAAAAAAATAAAACTTCAGAAATTAAGTTTGAAATGACTGTTGATACAAAATTCATTTTAAAATCAGTAACAAATAATAAAATTGTTAAAAATAATCTCGAAAAGTTTGCAGAAAAATTAGAACTCAAAAATTTTACAGAAAATAAAGATGAATGGAAAAAATTTTATAGTAAATAATAAATCTGATTTAATTTGATTATATTTTTATTAATATATCTTTTATTTAGTTTTCGTTGGTTCTAGTTTTGTTTGGCCTTCTACAATGAATTTCAATGAGCATCATGAAGTCTTTGATTATATTACTTGTCCCAATTGGGACCCAACTGGAGAAGAACTTGCCAGAAATACAATCAAATATCGTTGTTTACTTGAATCTGGTACTCTTGATAAGTCAAAAGGAACGTATATATTAATCGTTCATGGAGAATTAATTGAATACGGAGGTAATATATCTTCTGAAGAAGAAGAAGAACTTTATAAAAAATATCCAGGATGTTTTTATGCACCTGTTGTTGAACGTTTTATTATAATACGCTAATAATAATAGAAGAAAAGAATAATAAGTTTGTATTATTTATAATTTTTATAATAATAAAGAACATTAGTCATTTTCTTTCGTTTACTTACCGGTTTCTTTCCAATTCTTAAATATTTGTTTCTGATTTCTATTAGAATTTTAACCAAGTTTTCTTTCTGATTTTTTGAATATTTGTTTTTGATTTCTAAAATTTTGACCAAGTTTACTTATCGTTTTCTTTCTGAATTTTGAATATTTATTTCTGATTTCTATTAGAATTTTGATCAAATTTACTTACCGGATTTTGAATATTTCTTTTTAATTTTTATCAGAATTTTGAATAAATTTACTTACCATTTCTTTCCGAATTTTAAATATTTTTTTCTAATTTCTATTAAAATTTTGATCAAGTTTATTTACTATTTTCTTTTCGAATTTTGAATATTTTTTTCTAATTTCTATTAGAATTTTGACCAAGTTTACTTATCGTTTTCTTTCTAATTCTTGAATATTTCTTTCTGATTTCTATCAAAATTTTGATCAAGTTTATTTATCAAATTTTAAATATTTGTTTCTGATTTCTATCAGAATTTTGAATAAATTTACTTACCAGATTTTAAACAATTCTTAAATATTTCTTTTTAATTTCTATCAGAATTTTAAATAAATTTATTTCTGATTTCTATCAAAATTTTGAATAAATTTACTTACCATTTTCTTTCCAAATTTTGAATATTTTTTTCTAATTTTTATTAGAATTTTGATTACTGTTTTTTTTTCGAATTTTGAATATTTCTTTCTAATTTCTATCAGAATTTTGATTAAGTTTACTTATTATTTTCTTTTCAATTCTTGAATATTTCTTTTTGATTTCTATCAGAATTTTAACCAAGTTTATTTATCAGATTTTGAATATTTGTTTCTGATTTTTATTAGAATTTTGAATAAATTTACTTATTGGATTTTGAACAATTTTTGAATATTTCTTTCTGATTTCTATCAGAATTTTGAATAAATTTACTTATCGTTTTCTTTCTGATTTTTGAATATTTGTTTTTGATAGAAATCAGAATTTTGAATAAATTTATTTACCAGATTTTAACCAATTCTTAAATATTTTTTTCTAATTTCTATCAGAATTTTTATTATTGAATTTTTACTGATTAATTACCAATTTATATAACAATCAGTAAAAAAAAGAAAAATTTCAACTAACTTTCGGTTATATTTCAGCTGAAAATTACACAGTCAAATTTTAGCCGAATTGGATTATTTCGACTAGTGATCTAAATTAAATAATAAACAAAATATCAGGTAATACATGGGAATTGTCAATTATTAGCGATATGTACACAAGCGATTTTATAGATAAACGATTATCCGATGTACATAAATAGTACGAAGTCATTATATATTAATAAATATTATAATTGCTAATAATCTATTGTCTTGATTTAATACGAAATGTGAAGAACCAATCCATAAATTGTTGATACTGGGTTTTAATCTATAAAAACATGTCAAAATTGGTGAAGTCTCAGGTAAAAAATCAAGTTGTCAAAATAATTAAATAATTAATCGCTGTTAAAACAAAATATAACATACAATAGCAAAGCTAGTGTTAAAGATATCTAATAATTAATTAATTAATTATTCTCGATTAAAATGTCGTATAACATATTTGATATTTTTTTCATTTCGATTTTCATCATTATAATCGAAGCTTGGATTAAAAAAAAAATTAGAAAAAAGATAATTCAGTTATTATTAGTGGTAGTTGTAGTAATAACAATAGAAATAATTTTTCAAGTAGTAGTAACATAATCTTAAACGATAATAATAACGATAATTAGTGTGGGGTGAAAAAAGGAACTACTATTTTTTACAATGTAAAAAGTCTAGGATCCCTAGCAGGCATTGATCGAAATGTTTTATTTCTCCTTCTTTGTTCTTACTTCATAATTCTTTCCTCCAGATTGCAATTATAATGTAACGTTAAAAAAATATCATTACTATTATCAATAAAGTTATAAAGTGTATTATTTTGAAAAAGATTTAAAAATCCTGGACCTCATTTTAAAGGATAATCTTAATTTAAATCCTAAGGTTCAGAATGTTTTCACATGATATTACCTTAATGCATGGGGTAGGTTTATTTATCACCATGTATTATACTTTTCAAATATCAATTTTTATTAAATATTTTAAGGACTTAGAATTTTTTTACATATGGAAACTATATTTGTCATCTAATATTTATCACATCTACTTTTATCATATGAAATTCACACATGAAAGCAAAAGTATCATTTTTGATACATTTGTGATTATTTTTTTTGATATACCCCTACTTTGTATTAATAAATATATAATTAATTTTAGAATGGTATCAAAAAAATAACTATAGATGTATCAAAAATGATACTTTTGCCACATGAAATATTTTCGATCATCTGTCTTTACATATGAAATATTTCTGATTACTTGCTAAACTATGGACTATACATGTCGTCAAAACTATTGAATTGAGTCAGACGCAATTAAAATTGAGAAAAATTGAAGTTGAGTCAAGACAAATTTTAATTTTTACTAGTAATTGACACAATTAGTTAAGTCAAATGTAATTAAAAATTGAAATTTTAAAAGTTGAGTCAAGGTCAAATTAGTTTTAATGACATGTATACTATGGACCAATAAAATTTGAAAATTCTTGGGTCTAGAATAATATCATGAATCGGAGGTTTAGAATAAGGACACTCCATTTTAAATAATTAATATCACGTGTTATATACTGTGACAAAAAATCGATATTTAAAAGACGTGATAATCTTAACCCTAAATATCTATATAACACTCCTGAAATTTAGTTTTCTATGCGATTTTTCAAATTAGAAATAATGTTATCTGATATCAATGAGCCTGGATCTGGATTTATATATTTCTTAAATACACTCTGTTAAAAATGAAATGTGATGTAATATCTTGAAACAATAAAGGATGTTTTGAACAAAGCAACTGTAATGAGACAACTCAAGACACAATTACAAAAAATAAATGAACTTAATACAAATGAGAAAAAGAAAAATACAATACATCTCGAAAATCAACTTAAGGTTAATATATTATAAGAAACATAATTATTTTTATTTGCAATTTAGCTTGTCACATTTAGTAACCACCCACCTTTGTATTTTTTCTTCATCCTATACGTGTTGTCCAAATCTCAAATAATTTGGGATTTGGAATGCCAAAATGCACAAATTACTAGTATTTGGGATTTGGGATTTGGGATTTCGGCAAAAGATACTAATTGTAATTTGGGATTTGGAATTTGGGATTTGGGATTTTGGCATTTGGGATTTTGGCATTTGGATTTTGAATTTGGACGGCAGGTATACTTCATTCCATATCTCGTTTCCAATACTACAGTTACCCATAAAACTGCATTGTTGACTGGGATTCACCTTCAAAGAAATCAGGGTAACAGACAACTAATAGCAGGGAAAACAAAGTATAAAGATTACACAGCAATTATATATGATGTACTAAAGTTGCAAGGGTTTTATATTAAAAATATAAAGAATAAAGGTTTTATAATTGAAGATTTATTCAAAAGAGGCTTTAGGGTGAGATTTTATAAAGAGTATTCACCAATAATACTAACAAACTTAATAAATATTCACTAAGAATTCAAATTACACAATTATTTATTAATAACATAGGAATCCTATTCTAATTAATATTAATTTATTGAGTTATTTCCCAACTTAGGAGTTAACTTACAAGTTCAACTGTCTTGAAATTAAGTTCAACTAAATTTTAACTAAGAAAACTCATCCTTTAAATATCTATTAATTTATGTTCTAATTTATGTTCCTATTTATGTCAAATGTATATTCTCATGTATATTCTTATGTAGATACATCTAATGATTCTAGATTATGATCTGTATTATGTTCTACATCAAGAAATTTTATAAGATGGAAACTTGCGAAAGTTTGTGTAAATTTCTGAAAGTGTCGAAAATTTTCGCAAATTTTTATGTGTTTTTTTCCATTTTTTTAACTTTACTCACGATTTTTGAAACACAGAGTGATTTTCTACTAAGGTATTTCTAAGATAAATAGAACGGCCTTGTTCTTAGCTACAAAATAGTATATATTTATTCTTAGTAGCATCGATATTCGCGAAGTTATCCCAATTTAAAGAAAGAGCGTATGTAAAAAAAATCGTACAAAAATTTCCAAAAACTTGTGAAAATTTTTGCACAATTTTGCAGAATTTTGCATCACAAAAATTTGTACAAGTTTTTCAGAAATTTTCACACAATTTTTTTACAGACGTTCTTTCTTTAAACTGGAATAACTTCACAAATATCAATACTACAAGGATGAAATATATATTATTTTGTAGTCAAGAACAAGACCGTTTTATTTATTTTAGAAATATCTTAGTAGAAAATCATTCTGTGCTTTAAAAATCACAAGCGAAGTTAAAAAAATGAAAAAAACGTACAAAAATTTGTGAAAATTTTTGACACCTTCAGAAATTTACGTAAATTTCCATCTCGTAAAATTTCCTAATATGTATTCTGTTCGTAATTATGTCTGTGTTTATGTCTTGTACTCCAGATCTACTTTTAATTACAAATTTATCTAAAAACTAATTTAATAATAAACTGTAATTTGTAATATATGACTATAAATATGTAAATAATAAAGAATTAATAAAATACTAACTAATAATAATATAATAAATAATAATATGTGATAAAAAAATATAATAAAATAATAAAGATAATTAAAAATAAAAAATGAAATTAAACAGTCTAATAGCATCTTCGTATAGTTATGGACTGCATCTCTGTTATTGACTATAGCTACTCATAGAACTGTGTTTTCACATGGTTATGGATTGTGTCTTCACTGTAGTCAGCTTATAACTTGCCTTAATTGCAGTTTCTTGTGACTTGTCTATTAATTTGTAATTTCTTGTAATTTTTAAATAACTTTTATTTTATTTTTTTAAAAACAAATTTAAGATTAATAATTTCTGGCTGAAACGTCGAGATCTTATGGATAATGATAAAATGAATTTCAACAATACATTTTTATCTTGTAATGAAATACAGGTTTGTTGTTTATATTCAAGAATACAAACAATCTTACGAAAACTGTGAACAAGTGAACATTGAAGAAACAACATCAACCAAAAAAGAAAATTGGAAAAATCTTTTTTTTTTGGTAAGTTTTTGATATAAAAACAATAATGAAATTCTTGGTCATAACAAATAAAAATTATGAAAATTTCTAGCCAGAAGTTGCGAATCAGTAGAACTAATTATTTTGTATTTTAATCCTTTAGAATAATAAAGAACAGATGATTTGGAGTTATAAAAAAGCAAAGAAATCGAAATCACCATTTTGGAATAAGGTTAGAATATAATTTTATTTTTTATTTCTAACTTTTACAAGAAGTATAATTGAATTAATTTTTTTAAGGGAATTTATTATCTGATGATAATACAATTGAAAAACTAACCTCTCTAAATTTAATACCATCGGATAATAATGATAATAATTAAGAAACCGATGACAATAATAATGAAGGTATACCTCCAAAAGAATCACTCCTCTCTGTCTCTACCTCTGACAGCTCAAAAATTTGAACTTTATCTTCAGGCCAGAATGTTGGTGACATCTACACTAAAAAAATATCTGAAAATGCAAGAAATATCAAAAAAAAGAAGAAATTAACAGCTATTGAAAAAGTTATATTGCACTACAGTACATTAAATATAATTGATTTATCTACTCATATGAAGAGTTGGTTTTGTATCGATGATAAGAAGTTCATTGTGAAAAATTACAAATCTATATTACGAATTCCTGAACTGGCAGTTAAAGAGAAATCATTTATTTTGAAAATTGAGAATGTACGAGTTTTTATTTTCATAAATTTAACTTGTCTGTCTATATTTATACATATCATTTATTATTCTTTGTAGGAAAAGTGGATTAGGCATATAAATACTGTATAGAAATTCATTTATATAAGATCAGCAAAATATACAGTAACTTATAAATTATTACCTGATCTTTATTTTTTTGTAAACCTAATTCTTATTATTCAATGTATACAATATTTATAAAAGCAAGAACCAAGTGAATATCTTGAATTTTGATTCAAAAAATACACACACTGAAATCAATGTTATTTTAAAAATCTGCACATATATTGTCAAGAGATTTAGCAAAAATCTCAAAATATATTTGAAATGGTTGATATAAATATTATTTGATTTGTGATCCATACGATGTAACCATTTTTAAAATTTAAAATTTATATATTCAAGAGGAGAATCCTTTTACCCGTTAAGTAGGAGTGTGGACCATAAGAATGGATGTAAATATGATATCTGATTTTTATCAATTTCAGAGGTGGATCTCAGAGAGTAGGAGTATTCTATAAAAGCTGTTGCAACTATACATGTTCCCAAAATTGATTTTGGATTTTTGAGATATTTCAACTTTTTGAGATTTATGCAGAATCTATTCTATATATGAAAGTAAAAAAAGTATCTAGTTATATGTATCTTTAATCAAGGAATTTATTTGGGTGATCAAAAAATTTCGAATTTTAAGTAAAATAATTTTGTTTTCTATGAAAAACTATTTTGACTTTTTTTTTCAAAATTGCAATTTCGGAATTCCAAAATAATTTAGTGTACAAGTATAGTTGCAACCAAGACCATTAGTGATAGATGCTATTCCGTTCGAATTAATCAATTTTAAATAGATTACTACAATATAACCTCAATAATGAACAAGTTAAGGATATCCAAGTATTTTTTTTGCAGTTTGGTGGCACAAGCAGACAATTGTTAATTGAAGATCTAATGGAAGGCTTTTATTCAGACTCAGGTTTAAATTACTTATAAAACTTCAGAATATTGAAAAACTGAAGACTTCTATCAGTGTCATCAAATCAGTTATGATAAATTTATGATTCCATTTATGTTATCAGAAAAATTTGTATTATTAATTTATTTTAACACGTTATATAAAATATCATCAGGAAATTTTATGAGGTGGAAATTTGCACAAATTTCTGAAAGTGTCAAAAATTTCCGCAAATTTTCGTGCGTTTTTTTTTATTTTTTTAACTTTGCTCATAATTTTCGAAGCACAGAGTAATTTTCTACTAAGATATTTCTAATATAAATAGAACGGCCTTGTTCTTGGTTACAAAATGATATATATTTCATCCTTGTAGCATCAATATTCGCGAAGTTATTTCAGTCTAAAAAAAGAACGTCTATGAAAAAATTGTGTCAAAATTTCTGGAAAACTTGTGCAAATTTTCACAAATTTTTGTCAAAATTTTGTAGAAATTTTCGTGATTCAAAATTCTGCAAAATTGCGCAAAAATTTTTGCAAGTTTCCGAAAATTTTTGTACGATTTTTTTTCACAGATGCTTTTTCTTTAAATTGGAATAACTTCGTAAATATCAATGCTACTAAGAAGAAATATATACCATTTTGTAGCTAAGAACAAGACCGTTCTATTTATCTTAGAAATACCTTAGTAGAAAATCACTCTATGTTTCAAAAATTGCAAGCGAAGTTAAAAAAATGGAAAAAAAACGCATGAAAATTTGCAGAAATTTTTGACATCTTCGGAAACTTGTGTAAACTTTTACAAGTTTCCGCCTTATAAAATTTCCTGATGATGTATAAAAAAACATGTAAAACCATAGAAAATTTAGAAACAACACATCATGAATTTGATGATATTTTCAGTATGGATGATATAATTGATACAACCAAACTCACTCATTATAAATATAAATATATTTGTAAACTGTGGTAGACTCTGAAAAGTAAAAAGTCAAAATAGATAACAGAAATTCTTTTTGTTATAAAATCATATTTAGTTTAGGATCAGAAAACTTAAAAACATGTATATATTTAGTTACATATTAATTTAGCAATAGCAAAAGTATTAAAAATATATAAAAGATGAAATTATGAAAACTGCGTCACGGATAACATTACCTGACTTATACCTGTCGCCCAAATTCAAAATCCAAATGCCGAAATCCCAAATGCCGAAATCCCAAATCTCAAATCCCAAATTACAATTAGTATCTTTTGTCGAAATCCCAAATCCCAAATACTAGTAATTTGTGCATTTTGACATTCCAAATCCCAAATTATTTGGGATTTGAGCAACACGTATAACCTGACTGTAGGATACATTTTATATATCAGTTATAAAAAATTATAATAAAGTTATGCTTCAAAAGGAGGTATCAATTATTACATCTTATTTTGTGTTTCGTGAGTGTAAAATTTGAACATGGTGTCGTGTGCCCTTTATGACAATGTTCTGAAGGTTAAAGAATCTTTCCTAACAAAAACTATCCTACAAGTTAAGTAATATCGTGCTGCTTTGGGAGATCCTCTTGATCAATCCACAGCAAATTACAAAGTTAGGTAAGAGAGACTAAGGTAAGTGAGTTCTTTATTGTGATGGGGTCTTTTACACGCCAAGTTAGTTTGTATTATTTGTATAAAGCGTATATGTAAAAGGTTTAAACAGCAATAAAATAAATAAAGGTTTCAATAAAATGATAACTTTATTAAATAATAATGCGGAATAATATATATATAAAGATAATAAATAAAGATAAATAATATAAAGAAATTAAGTAATAAAATAGAATAAGAATTTAAAAGATCAAGAACTGAAGGAATTAAAAGACTTTTAAAAACTAAAGGAAAACTATCTAACTGAACTCTGAACTAAGAACTTGTCTTGCGAACTCAATCTAAAAGGACCTGTATTTATATCTTCTCAGACACTTCCTGCGTTATAGATAATTTTACCATTCTTTCCTTTAGATTGGTTCCTTTCTAAATAATACAATTTTTTTTATCTTTACAAGTATTTACTTGAGTATTTCTCTAGGTATCATACCTGGGTATATACCTAGGTAATTTCATAATGATAATCCTTCATCACTAATCTGTATTACTGATCTACTCTATTTATAAATTTAAGAATAATACATATAAAAATAAATATAGCTAAATAATAATAAATATTAATAAATATTAATTTAAAGTATTACGGTGGTTATGAATTTTTTGTTAATTGACAGTTAATTAAAAATTTGAATAAATTGAGTGTGGATTTTTTCCTATTCTTTTATGAGATCATCGAGCCATACAGTACTTAAATCGCTTTTTCATATATCACGACTATACATGTTCCCAAAATTGATTTTGGATTTTTAAGGTATTTCGACTTTTTGAGATTTATACAGAATTTATTCTATATATGGAAGTAAAAAAAGTACCCAGTTATATGTATCTTCAATTAAAGAATAAATCTGGGTGATCAAAAAATTTCAGATTTTAAATAAAATAATTTCGTCTTTTCTAAAAAACTATTTTGACTTTTTTCCCCAAAATTACAATTTCGGGATTCCAAAATAATTTAGCGTGCAAGTATAATCACGACATAATAACTCTTCACCAATTAACCTATCCCAATCTGTTAAAAATTCACAATATTTTCTATGATCTTCCTTTCTCTCTATTTTGCTACGATAGAAACCCATATCTCTTTTTAAGTCTTCTTGGAAGCATCCCATAGCCTACCTATTTTTTTTAATTTCAGTAATGATCGAAAATTCTTTAAAGTGTATCCCATATTCAATGGTATATTGATAAAAGTGATTTTTGTTTGGACAGATTGATGAGTTATAGGTTTTATTTGATATTCTTACCTTGTTTTCCAGTAAACTCTATATAACAATAATAACTTTTTTTTGATCGATACGAAAAGGGCAATTAAGAAAATAGTGATCATTTTCACCGAGATAGCTCCAGTCACCTCATATTCCTAAACGAATATGTACTTCTTTGTATATCAAACATTTGACTTCTAAATTGATATATTTAAATACATTTCGATGTCACGCATTTGAATTGATATAAGACAAGAAAGGAAAGTATTTATGTATAGTATCAAGGATTATACTTTTTTCTTCCAGAAACTTAAAAATTTTAATAACACAATCCTGTAAAAGGTAATTATCAGTCTTTTCGATTTGTGAGAGTTCAGGAATTTTAAATTTTATCCAAGAATCGAAACCAGTTTCATTTTTATATAATTTGGAACAAATTTTATCAGTCAAAATGCTAATTAATTTACCTTGCCAATCTAAATATTCAGGGGTTAGAGTGTTCTGATTTGTAGAGATTTCATTAGGCTTGGTCTACAAGTTTAACACATTTATGTTGTTATTTTATAAGATGTAACAGATTATGTATTACCCTCTCCATTTTTTTTTTTTTTTTTTTTTTTNTTTGATCGATACGAAAAGGGCAATTAAGAAAATAGTGATCATTTTCACCGAGATAGCTCCAGTCACCTCATATTCCTAAACGAATATGTACTTCTTTGTATATCAAACATTTGACTTCTAAATTGATATATTTAAATACATTTCGATGTCACGCATTTGAATTGATATAAGACAAGAAAGGAAAGTATTTATGTATAGTATCAAGGATTATACTTTTTTCTTCCAGAAACTTAAAAATTTTAATAACACAATCCTGTAAAAGGTAATTATCAGTCTTTTCGATTTGTGAGAGTTCAGGAATTTTAAATTTTATCCAAGAATCGAAACCAGTTTCATTTTTATATAATTTGGAACAAATTTTATCAGTCAAAATGCTAATTAATTTACCTTGCCAATCTAAATATTCAGGGGTTAGAGTGTTCTGATTTGTAGAGATTTCATTAGGCTTGGTCTACAAGTTTAACACATTTATGTTGTTATTTTATAAGATGTAACAGATTATGTATTACCCTCTCCATTTTTTTTTTTTTTTCTTTATTTAGCCTTTGTGCACGGATATGCATGATAATCTATGTGTATTACATTAATCTGATATCAAATGTATTACCAATTTATCTATTGTTTCAGATTATATAAATGGGAAATTAGGCGTAACCGACAATCAATTAAGATTGATTATATTTATATTTTTGTTCATATTACATTTATTATATTTATTATTATTGGTACTTTGACCTGTTGTATTAATTAGCTTATTTACTTTATTTGGGTCAAAGGATATTTATTTATATTTCATTTATATTTTATTTATATTATATTTATATTTCTATGAATTTGCCTTGTCCGGACTTGGTTCTATAAACCTAAGTAATATGTATTTATATTTATTTTTATTCATTAATAATTATATGTATTTTTATATAAGACATAAGAATTCAATAAAGTGGGGACAGGTTCTCTTATTAATTTAATCAATTAATATCTAGTTTTGCTCTGGATTAAATGTATAATAAATATCTTTGTTTCTGTAGTTTTCTGCTGTAAGAGGATTCTTATATAAGATTATATTCATTTAAATTTCTATATTGGATATTGTCTATTATCCTTTCAAGTTAAAAAAAATATATATATAATTTCCTGTCTCACAAAGTGAGAATGTGACTACATCTAAATACATATAACTGACTTCAATATCAGAACTAGGAAGGTGATAATTTAAACAATTATTTCAGCGTAAACTGGTATGACAGTACTGATTTCAGATGCTTCATATTTAATATAGTAAGATTTATCTTTATATTCATCCTTTATACCTTCTTCATCCTCGTAATTTAATTTGCATATTGGGTATAACGATTCAACATTAATTTCATAATAATTAATATTTTCGCTACTATATTTTTTATACAAATTGGGATATTGCTCCAATAATTTATTAGGAAAATAAACATGGATATAAGTTAGATTATTTTGTTTTTTAAGTAAGGTCTTCTTGGTAATATACCTGTTACCCAAATTCTAAATTATTTTGACATTATGGTTACCAAAATATGTCAAAATTATTTGGGATCCAAGGGTCAAAAAGTGAAATTCCAAATATTTGAAAGTAGAAAAAATATTTGCATGGGAAAAATATTTGAGTCAGTATAATGGAATAATTAAAGATTTTTTTTTATTTTTATTTTTTTTTAAAAAAAAAATACTTACCTTTCTTCTTCTCTTTCTAGAATTAGATTCGTGGGTATACATGTTATTAAAACTATTGAATTGAATCAGACATAATTAAAATTGAGAAAATCCTGATAACTATATATGATATAGTTTTGCAAAAAGTTGTAACACATGAGTTGGCTGATCAAATAATGGACGACGTATTTGTTCAATTTAAACTCTTCCTACATACTCATATATGGAAGGATAGATGTACAGCGGTTAAAAAGTGGGAAACTGAGAATGGAATCAGTAATAATAAATGGAAAAAGAAGATCCGTAACGAGACACTTGATACAATAGTAACATCTCAAACCAATAATACAGATAACAATAGTGTACTCAACAATAGTGCACAAGGCATAACAAATATTATAAATAAAAATAATCATAATAATAATAGAAGCAAAATTTCTTTTTTATTTTCATTAAATAGATTTATATATAATCATGTTATCAAAGATAGCTGTAATTGGACTTGGTTGTATAAAATAGGTTGTTCGGCAGGGCCTTAACATGCTGAGGACAATTGTTATTATCAGGCGGTAAGTTGCAGGCATGTCCCTTCGGGTTAGTCTGAGTCTCATCTTTAACTAATAGTCATTAGAATAAGTTATGTATCTTATGTATAAGAAACTTTCTGTTTTTCTAATTAATAAAATTTGAGGCGAGGCCTCGCTGAAACAAAAAAAAAAAAAAAAAAAAAAAAATNTTATGTTGGGATTGATCCCGATAACTGTATATGATATAGTTTTGCAAAAAGTTGTAACACATGAGTTGGCTGATCAAATAATGGACGACGTATTTGTTCAATTTAAACTCTTCCTACATACTCATATATGGAAGGATAGATGTACAGCGGTTAAAAAGTGGGAAACTGAGAATGGAATCAGTAATAATAAATGGAAAAAGAAGATCCGTAACGAGACACTTGATACAATAGTAACATCTCAAACCAATAATACAGATAACAATAGTGTACTCAACAATAGTGCACAAGGCATAACAAATATTATAAATAAAAATAATCATAATAATAATAGAAGCAAAATTTCTTTTTTATTTTCATTAAATAGATTTATATATAATCATGTTATCAAAGATAGCTGTAATTGGACTTGGTTGTATAAAATAGGTTGTTCGGCAGGGCCTTAACATGCTGAGGACAATTGTTATTATCAGGCGGTAAGTTGCAGGCATGTCCCTTCGGGTTAGTCTGAGTCTCATCTTTAACTAATAGTCATTAGAATAAGTTATGTATCTTATGTATAAGAAACTTTCTGTTTTTCTAATTAATAAAATTTGAGGCGAGGCCTCGCTGAAACAAAAAAAAAAAAAAAAAAAAAATAATTAAAATTGAGAAAAATTGGAGTTGAGTCAAGGTAAATTTTGATTTTTATTAGTAACTGACGTAATTAGTTGAGTTAGATGCAATTAAAAATTGAAATTTTAAGAGTTGAGTCAAGGTTAAATTAGTTTTGACAACATGTATAGGTTTGTGAGTTTGTGAGAATAATTGTAAAAGTCGAAATGGACTTTGTGAACTCGCGAGAACAGTACAATAAGTATTTTTATTATTATTTTTTTTATTTTTATTTTTTTTAAATATTTATTTTTTTTAAAAAAATAAATAAAAATATACTTACCTTTCTCCTTTTCTCTCTAGAATTAAGCTCGTAAGTTCATGAAGATGTCCGTGAAAATTGAAATGGACTTCACAGGCTCGCAAAAATGATATAGTAAGTATTTTTTATTTTTTTTATTTTTTTATTATTTTTTTTTTTAAATATTTATTTTTTTTAAAAAAAATAAGTAAAAATATACTTATCTTTCTCCTTTCCTCTCTAGAATTAGGCTCGTAGGTTTGTGAGTATATATGTTCCCAAAATTGATTTTGAATTTTTGAGATATTTCGACTTTTTGAGATTTATGCAAAATCTATTCTATATATGGAAGTAAAAAAAGTATCCAATTATATGTATCTTTAATCAAAAAATTTATCTGGGTAGTCAAAAAATTTTGGGTTTTAAGTAAAATAATTTTGTCTTCTATGAAAAACTATTTTGATTTTTTTTTTCAAAATTGCAATTTCGGGACCCCAAAATAATTTTGTATACAAGTATATTTGTGAGGATATCATCAGTAAATTTTTTTAAGCGTAAGCCTTCGAAGTCCTTCACTCTGATAACCTTCGAATACCTCCAACATAAATGTAATATTTACGAAGGTTATTGGTATCGAAAACCTTTATTTTTATTAATAAAACATAATACTCCAGAGGTTATTGATAGTGATAACCTTCAATAACCTTCACTTTATCATAATAAACGTAATATTTGCAAAAGTTATTGGTCTGATAACCTTCAATAACTTTTGAAAATGAAATTATTACAATAACCTCTGACATAAAAAATTTCCTGATGATTCGTAGAATATACATGTCGTCAAAACTATTGAATTGAGTCAGACGCAATTAAAATTGAGAAAAATTGGAGTTGAGTCAAAGCAAATTTTGATTTTTTATTAGTGATTGACGCAATTAGTTGAGTCAGACGCAATTAAAAATTGAAATTTTAAGAGTTGAGTCAAAGTCAAATTAGTTTTGCCGACATGTATACCGTAGAAGTCGAAATGGGCTTCACGAACCCGCAAGGACATTGTTGCAGGTGTACTTTCATATTTCTCACTTATGGTTCTTTTAAGGAATTTATAGTCCTTCTCGTTAGGTACAAGACTTTCAGTTTGGTCATTCCTTTATTTTTAGAAGGTACCAATTAGTTTTTAGTTAGAACTAACAAACTAATTATTCTTCTAAGTCATTATAACTTCGTTACTTCCATTAATAACTTCATTATTAATAATTACTTTTATTAATAATTTCATATATTAATAACTTCCTTTATTAAATAATAAATCCTTTTATTCATCAGGAAATTTTTTATGTCGGAGGTTATTGTAATAATTTTGTTTTCAAAGGTTATTAAAGGTTATCGGACCAATAACCTTCACAAATATTATATTTATTATGATAAAGTGAAAGTTATTAAAGGTTATCAATATCAATAACCTCTGAAGTATTACGTTTTATTAATAAAAATGAAGGTTTTCGGTACCAATAACCTTCATAAATATTACGCTTATATTGGAGGTATTCGAAGGTTATCGGAATGAAGGACTTCAAAGGCTTACGTTTAAAAAAATTTACTGATGTTATTAATTTTAGAACTTTCTTTATTTATGGACTTTTTTTATAATGAACTTTTTTATAATTCATATTACTTCCTTATTTTATTAAAGATTAAATCTTTAATCTGTGAGTACTTTCTTTATTAAATAATTTTAATAAACATTATTTCAAATAAATACGATAATTAATCACTTTAATTGCTGATTCGCCTAAGAACAACAGTATTTACATATAGAAAATCAGGATTAAGTTATTTAATAAAACTATAATATAATTTACATCTGGTGCGTGCAAAAGTACTATAAAAATATACAGTTTTTGAAAATTTTAAAGAATTGATTTTTTCAGCATATAAGAAAGTATTTTTTATTTTTTGAAAAATTTACTGAACTTTTTACAAAAAAATGCTCAAATAGCTTACTTAATAGATACTAAAATTTTATCTATAGTTATATTGTGACAATTTATACTTACCTATATACGTATATCAGATTCCAAACTATAATAAAATACATATAAATTTATTTCGAATTTTATTATAAAATGATCGACATTTTCTGCCGATCTTAAACAGATCAGCAATTAATTATTTTATTTAATATATACAATTATATTTTTATAATTATAATATTATCTTCTAACTTCTTTAAGTTTAGAAAGCTCTGAGCTAAAAAGTTAAATTAAAAACTGTGGAAACCAAGTCGAATAACTATCCCTTTTATAACTTTTTGGACTACTGTGCCACTACTGTACATTAAGGGTAGAGTCTAATCACATGATTATTAATTAATGAAGATCATCTAAAAAATCTTAGGATTATCGTACAAAGCTAACTTATCCCAAACCCCCCCAAAAACAATTTTATATTGTCACAACCTACTTCTTACACCTCTAGTATCTAATATTAATAAAAAAAAAAATTTTATTTAGTTAGTATTTTTCTCCTATATCTTCAAAAAACTGTCAAGGTAACTTTCGCATGAGCCCATTTCTTTCGCATGAAGCAAGTTGCACTAAGTAAAGTTGTTAAAAAACATAAAAATAAGATAAAAATAAAATTTTATTACAAGTTATTATGTGGTATCTTTCTGTAATTACAAAAATAAATTCAATTATTATAGATAATGGCTCCTAACTGGTGTATGGCACTTGTATCGCAAGATCCTATTAATCGAAAAGCCTATAAACGGTCAAATGGAAGTTGGATAGTGACTGATTATTCCTTTGGTCTTCGCGTTTTAGGTTTACATAATGAAAAAAAAGCATTTGATTTCACTTCAGATATTTTAGAAATCACTGAAAAAAAAAATCACAATGCAGGTTATTTTTTCCAGCGTAATAAAGAAATAGAATATTCATTAATACCATTATTACCTGGATATACCGTTTATACATCTGCGGGCAATAAAAAATTTAAACTGGCAATTTTAGAAAATAATAATCAACTATATTTTTTTTGGGAAGAGTACGGTTGTGATACCTCTTATGTAGATAAAAAAGTGCAAGGTTCTGAGCGAATGGCATTTCATTACATGNTAAAGAAAAAATTGTTTCAAACGAAAAAAAAAATGTAGAAATAATTACACAAAATAATAATGAAATTCAGAAATTAGCAGAAAAAGAAATTGAAGAAAACAAACTTGGATCAACTATTTTTATAAGTACAAAACATTATCTTTCTATTCTTCTTTCATTACCATGCCCTAATTGTTCTAACATAAAAGTATCAAATAAAAAATTTAATACTAAAGTGGTGGGATTTAATATTATTTGTGTTATTAAATGTCAACATTGTAAAACATCGACACAATATTCCAATGAAGATTCGGGAGTAAAATTTTCTCATTTAGTTGCGGGGGCTGCACTTGCCGGGNGAATATTCATTAATACCATTATTACCTGGATATACCGTTTATACATCTGCGGGCAATAAAAAATTTAAACTGGCAATTTTAGAAAATAATAATCAACTATATTTTTTTTGGGAAGAGTACGGTTGTGATACCTCTTATGTAGATAAAAAAGTGCAAGGTTCTGAGCGAATGGCATTTCATTACATGTTAAAAAAATATGGNAATAAATAGAAATTCAATTCAAACTGTATTAGCCACTATAGGTCTTACAAATCAATGTTGCAAACAATCCTATCACCATTATCAAACCCGCATGTATAAACCGATAATAGAGTATGCAAAGTTTAGTAGCAAAGAAATTTTATTAGAAATACTTAATCAATCAAAAACAATTAATTTACCTGGTGAAGAAAAAGTATTACCTGTAGGATTTGATTGTTCATGGTCTCATTCTCGTAACGCACATCAAGCAAGTGGAGAATTTTTATATTTGGGAGATCTTACCGGTATATAAATTATATTTTTTATTATTATTCCACATTCTGTTTCTCTTATAACAGTAATAATAATATTTTTATTAATATGTAATTCCATAGAATATTTTTTATTCCATAGTTTTTTTTATATTTTTTATTATGGTACCGTTCATGTTAATATATTATGAGCATGAGATAAAATAATATTTATATTTCTATTTCTATATATTTATTTTACCCACAATCACAAGATCATGATCTATATTATAAATTAATTTTTATAAGCCTGATCAGTTTTTTATAATTATAATTATTTTCAAGTTCCGGTCCCTTTTTTATTNGAGTTCTCTTTTTTGATGTGTAAGTGAGGTGCTTCTCACAGTTTTATTAAATTTTTATTAAATTTTTATTCAAGTTCTCATTTTCTCATTTTTGAACTTTATTAATATATTATATTGAAGTTTATTTTTAATTTCATGTTAAATCACTATTACTTTAACAAAATTTTAATTAACTTTTGATTTTAAAATTATTTATTTATTTATTATTATAAGTAGTATTATGAATATTATAATTGCCGTAATGATCGATAGAAATACATATCACTAAATTATTATATAAAATTATTTATAGGATATAATTATCAACCTGTTATAGGATTTCATACCGTGGAACATTCT
>PQFF01000024.1:651088-675955 GCA_003547095.1 Diversispora epigaea | reverse complement strand
TAACTTTTTGTTTTATTTATTTTAATTTTATAGCAAATCTTATTCAAGAAGCAGGACGTGCAGGACAAGATGGAAATATGGCAACTCATATTATTTTTTATAATAAAAAGGATATTCGTACTAATTATTCTATAGTGGCAGAATATAAAGAGACGTAAGTAACAAATTAATTATTTATATAATTGTAATTGTTATATTTTTAATTTATAAATTATTTAAATTATTTTTATTTGATAGGGAATCTATTACAAATATTACAGTCAATGATCAAATATTGAATAATAAACTTATACGAGCATCTAACAAAATTTTTGAAGTTTTATATTACTGCAATTCTCAATATGAGTGTCATCAACAATTAATTTGGAAATATCAAGCATGGCCTAATGAAGAAAGTCTGCCTATATGTGAAAAATGTGATAATTGTATTAATAAAATTGCAAAGAAACCAAAATTAGTTGATGGAAAAGAAGAAATCATAAAATTATTAGAAGTAATAGAATTTCTTACACAAGAAAAAAATGAACAAATTAGTCCAGATGATATAATAGATGTATTTAGAGGTGGAAAAACAGCAAAAATAAAACAAAAAAATTGGAATACTTTGCCAGTATATCCAACTGAAAAAAGAAAAGTATTGAAAACTAAAGAATTAATTTTATTTGCATTATTAGATTTAGTAGTTCGTGGTTTAGTTCAAGAAAAAATTATATTATGAAGACCAAATGAAGGTAGTATAGGTTTATCAAGTAGTATTGTTGTAGTTGGTGTAGTACATGGTGCACAAGCAAATGCAAATATACAAAATTGGCAATATTATGTAAAATAAAAAATAAAAAATAATTTCGATTAAAAATAATTTATAATTCTGACTGAAATTAAATTTAGTTTTGACTAAAATTAAGATCAGTTTTGTGTTACGTGCATAATAAAATTAAGATCAGTTTTGTGTTACTTAAAAAAATTAGACCTGCATAAACATATAGGACTATACTCTACCCTTAATATTATTGGTTAATATATTTACCATATAACTTATTAAATATATACTATATTAATATTAATAAATACTATGTAATAATAATTAATATTAAGTAATACTAATTAATAATAATTAATAATAATTATAATATTTGTATAACTATTATCACGTGAACATGTGACTTGTGTTACTTATATTTTGTGTAACTAATCTATTTGTATATGTGTTATCTAAATTCCAAATAATTTAGAATTTGGAACACCAAAATGTACAAATTACTAGTATTTAGGATTTGAGATTTGGAATTTTGGTAAAAGATACTAATTATAATTTGAAATTTGGAATTTCAGCATTTGGAATTTCGACATTTGAATTTTGAATTTGGGTAGTAGGTATATCTACTTGACTTGTTATTTACATGTTAATCAATGTTACTAATTATTACTATGTTAATATTTATATCTTCATTTGTTAAATAATATAATGGTTATATGTTTTAATATATTTCTGTTATAGTAATTCTATTTGGTAACAACGTACGATAAGTTTTTTTTTTTTTTTTTATTTTTATTTTTATTTTTAAAATAAAAATATACTTACCTTTTTCTTTTCTTCTTTAGAATTAAGCTTGTAGGTTCGTGAGGATGTCCACGGAAGTTAAAATGGGTTTCGCGAACCCAGGAAGACGTAAGTAAGTATTTTTTTTAAAAAAAATAAATAAAAATATACTTATCTTTCTCCTTTCCTCTTTAGAATTAAGCTCGTGAGTTCGTGAGGATGTTCATGGAAATCAAAATGGGTTTCGCGAACCCGGGGACGTACAGTAAGTATTTTTTTTTTTAAAAAAAAATAAATAAAAATATGTTTGTCTTTCTCTTTTCCTTTCTAGAATTAGACTCATGAGTTCGTGAAAATGTCCATAGAAGTTGAAATGAGCTTCGCGAACCCACGAGAACATACAGTAAGTATTTTTTTTTTTAAAAAAAATAAATAAAAATATACTTACTTTTCTCTTTCCTCTCTAGAATTAAGCTCATGGGTTCGTGAGGATATCCGCGAAAATTGAAATGGGCTTCACAGACCCGCGAGAACGGTACAGTAAGTATTTTATTTTATTATTATTTTTTTTTAAATACTTATTTTTTTTAAAAAAAATAAATAAAAATATATTTATCTTTCTCCTTCCCTCTCTAGAATTAAGCTTGTAGATTCGTGAGGATGTCCGTAGAAGTCGAAATGTGCTTTATAGATTTGCGAGGACAGTATGATAGATTTCACGAGCTTGGAGAACATATATTAAGTATTTATTATTTTTATTATTATTATTATTGTTATTATTATTATTATTATTATTATATTTTACTTATCTTTTTTTTCACTTTTAATATATGGCTTATATAATATAAATTAGTTCTGCATTATTATTATTTTTTTATTTATTATTTTTTTATTTATTATTATTTATTATTTATTATTCTTTTTCTTTATTCTTATTCTATTATTATTATTTAGATTTGTATTATAGGTTAGTTTGTACAATATAGGTAGGTTTTGCAATATAACTTATATGCTAATAAATACATAAAAGTATATATATATAAATATAAATATTAATAGTCATAAATATACATGTAAATATTTGTACTGTTACATCTGGAAATTTTTTATATCGGAGGTTATTGTAATAATTTTATTTTCAAAGGTTATTGAAGGTTATTGGATCAATAACCTTCGCAAATATTACGTTTACTATGATAAAATGAAGGTTATTGAAGGTTATTAATATCAATAACCTCCGGAGTATTACGTTTTATTAATAAAAATAAAGGTTTTTGGTACCAATAACCTTCGTAAATATTACGTTTATGTTGGAGGTATTCGAAGGTTATCAGAGTGAAGGACTTCGAAGACTTACGTTTAAAAAAATTTACTGATGCAATATATTAAATAAATAAAATAATTTAATATTTATAATGTGTAACATCTAACAATAGATAATCAATCTGTAATTTTTTTTAATCTCATTTCTTTAATCCATTTCTTTAATTCATTTCTTTAATCCATCTATCTTTTTAATCTATTTCTTTAACCTTTAATTTATTTTTTTAAATATAATTGATAGTAAGGATGAACNTATTATTTTTTTATTTATTATTATTTATTATTTATTATTCTTTTTCTTTATTCTTATTCTATTATTATTATTTAGATTTGTATTATAGGTTAGTTTGTACAATATAGGTAGGTTTTGCAATATAACTTATATGCTAATAAATACATAAAAGTATATATATATAAATATAAATATTAATAGTCATAAATATACATGTAAATATTTGTACTGTTACATCTGGAAATTTTTTATATCGGAGGTTATTGTAATAATTTTATTTTCAAAGGTTATTGAAGGTTATTGGATCAATAACCTTCGCAAATATTACGTTTACTATGATAAAATGAAGGTTATTGAAGGTTATTAATATCAATAACCTCCGGAGTATTACGTTTTATTAATAAAAATAAAGGTTTTTGGTACCAATAACCTTCGTAAATATTACGTTTATGTTGGAGGTATTCGAAGGTTATCAGAGTGAAGGACTTCGAAGACTTACGTTTAAAAAAATTTACTGATGCAATATATTAAATAAATAAAATAATTTAATATTTATAATGTGTAACATCTAACAATAGATAATCAATCTGTAATTTTTTTTAATCTCATTTCTTTAATCCATTTCTTTAATTCATTTCTTTAATCCATCTATCTTTTTAATCTATTTCTTTAACCTTTAATTTATTTTTTTAAATATAATTGATAGTAAGGATGAACTTTTGATTTCAATATTTAACAGAAAACATCTTGAATGTCCTAAAAATGAAGTGTCTGATAGCATTTTGACATTATCCTAACTGATTTAACAAATGGAAAAAAAGATTTACATTCTAGGGCAGCATGCAAATTTTGCAAACAAAAATGGTCTCGTGAAAAAACCTCTAAAATAATAGTACATCTTGCTCTACAATGTCCAAAACTACCACTAAGGGTGGAAGGCTCAATTGATATCAAGGCTGGCTCAATAATTGCGCCTTTGACTAATTAATTTTGTGCCAGCTAAATTCTGGTTAAATTCTGGCTCAAAGGCTAATTTAATTGTGCCAGCTAAATTCTGGCTCAAAGACTAATTAATTTTTTTCTGGCTAAATTCAGGCGCAATTCTGATTGGCTGGCGCAATTATGATCACGTGACAAAAGGTTAATCAGATAAAATTATTAATTAATTTTACCAATATTAATATTTTAATATATTGTTTTAAAATAGCTATAATTTGGTCAATTTTAATATTACAGAAATGAAATATATATTATTGTGTAGCTAAGAACCAGATCTTTCGATCTGTCATAGGAATATCATAGTAGAAAATCGCTCTTGGTTATGTAAAATTAATTTGAAATTAAAGCTAAAATTAATTATTTTTAAAAATTTAAAAATAATTATTTAATAAATTTTATAATTGCGCCAGCCAATCAAAATTGTGCCATTATTTAGCCTTTGCGTCAGAATTTAGCCATTGCACCTGATTGCGCCGTGGCTAAATTCTGGGCTCAATTGGCTAAATTATATCTGGCTAAATTCCTGGCTCAATTCGTATTGCGCCTACCATCCCTAATTACCACTACCAAAAGTTCGTGCTTTATATCTTAAAATATTAAATAATGGATCATTTGATGTATACATGTCGTCAAAACTAATTTGATCTTGACTTAACTCTTAAAATTTCAATTTTTAATTGTGTCTGACTCAACTAATTGCGTCAATTACTAGTAAAAATCAAAATTTATCTTGACTCAACTCCAATTTTTCTCAATTTTAATTGCGTCTGACTCAATTCAATAGTTTTGACGACATATATAATTTGATGATAATGATAATGATAATTTTTCTAAATGATCAAAACCAAATAAGCAATCAAAAATTACAAATCATGTAGAAAGATTAATAGTTACAGATAATAAGCAAAGAAGATGTTCTAGAGCACTTACCAAATTTTTTGTTACTTATAGAGTTCCTTTGTGAATTGTAGAAAATCTTTTTTTATTAATTGTTCAAAATAATTATATTCAGGTTTTCAAATTCCTAAAAGAACAACTCTATCTACTACTATGATTAATGTAGAAACTACTACTGTTATAGCTGAAATGAAAAAGAAACTTTCTAATGAGACAAATTTAACTTTAGATATTGTTTTATTTGATTTTTTAATTAATTAAATAATTAATAATAATTAATAATTTTAAATTTTAATTATAATTATTTAATATAAATAACAATTTTAATATTTTAAGTTTAGATAGATGAACCTCTCCAGCTGGCCAATCTTTATATATTTTTTTAATTATGACAAATGATGAAAAAGAATATATACATTCTTTAAAGAATTTTTCTAAAAATTCTCATACAGAAGAATTTTTAAAAAATGAAAGTATTAAAGTTATTGAAGAAGTAGGTACTAAGAAATTTTATTTTATTGTGTCTGATCATGCTTCAAATGTAGTTCTAGTAAAGAATTTAGTGTCAACAAAATATTTACATATTTTTCCAATAAAATGTATTGCATATTATATTAATTATACATGTTGTCAAAACTATTGAATTGAGTCAGATGCAATTAAGAAAAATTGAAGTTGAATCAATGCAAATTTTAATTTTTACTAGTAACTGACACAATTAGTTGAGTCAGATACAATTAAAAATTGAAATTTTAAGAGTTGAGTCAAGATCAAATTAGTTTTGACGACATGTATAATATTAATTTATTATTAAGTGACATCATAAAACTTAATTGGACTACAAATATTATCACATGTTGTAAAAAAATTGTAACCTTTTTTAAACAATCTCATACTGGTGGTACTATTCTCCAACAAGAAATTGTTGAAAATATGATCAAAGGTGGTGGATTGAAAAAATATGTTATAACAAGATGAACTATAGCATATGATTTATACATGTCGTCAAAACTAATTTAGCCTTGATTCAACTCTTAAAATTTCAATTTTTAATTGCGTCTGACTTAATTAATTACGTCAGTTACTAGTAAAAATCAAAATTTGTCTTAATTCAATTTCAATTTTTCTTAATTTTAATTGTATCTGACTCAATTCAATAGTTTTGATAACATGTATAATATGATTGTACAGATTCAATTATAAGATGTAAAAATGCTTTAAAATAGGTAATAATATATTTCAAATTAAAATTTTAATTAAATTTAATTTATATTAATTTAATTTTATTATAATTAATTTTAATTTAACTTTTATTATAATTAATTTTAAAAATTTTAGAAAATAAACCACAATTATTAAATCTTGAAATAATATCAATTTTATGAAAGCAAAATTTTTTTAAAAATGTTAAAGATTTGAGAACAATATTATTACTTATTAAAAAGGCAATAATAAATCTTGAACATAAATCAACAACTTTAACTGATTGTTTTATTAATTTTGTAATTATGGTAACAACTATTAAAAAATAAGTAATTAAAATTTTTCTAAGGAATGTCAAAATATTTTTGATAAAAAATGAAAAGAGTTTAATTTTGACTATTATCTCTTGACTTATTTTTTACATCCTAAATATAGAGGTATTTATATTATTTTTTTAAATATTATTTTAAATTAAATAAATATTTACTTATTCATTAATAATTTAGATATTGGTTTACAAATAAATATTTTTCATATTATATATGAAAAAACTTTATTAATATAGAAATTATTAGGAGAAAGGAAAAAATCTGTTAATGAATTAATTGCACAGATTTCTAACTATTTTTTAAAAAGTAAACCATATGATTTTGNATTTTAAAAATTTTAGAAAATAAACCACAATTATTAAATCTTGAAATAATATCAATTTTATGAAAGCAAAATTTTTTTAAAAATGTTAAAGATTTGAGAACAATATTATTACTTATTAAAAAGGCAATAATAAATCTTGAACATAAATCAACAACTTTAACTGATTGTTTTATTAATTTTGTAATTATGGTAACAACTATTAAAAAATAAGTAATTAAAATTTTTCTAAGGAATGTCAAAATATTTTTGATAAAAAATGAAAAGAGTTTAATTTTGACTATTATCTCTTGACTTATTTTTTACATCCTAAATATAGAGGTATTTATATTATTTTTTTAAATATTATTTTAAATTAAATAAATATTTACTTATTCATTAATAATTTAGATATTGGTTTACAAATAAATATTTTTCATATTATATATGAAAAAACTTTATTAATATAGAAATTATTAGGAGAAAGGAAAAAATCTGTTAATGAATTAATTGCACAGATTTCTAACTATTTTTTAAAAAGTAAACCATATGATTTTGAATTTGTAACTGGAATTCATACAGTAAAAAATTAGTGATTTATGTATAAGCAACAAAATAATCATATTCAAAAATTTGCTCTTTTAATGGTATCAATTATACCAAGTAATGCAAATTGTAAAAAATATTTTTCAGTATTGGATTAGTATATGAATAAATGATGAACAAGGTAATTTTATTTGAAATTATTTTATAATTTTATAATATTTAATTATTTAATTAATATTAATAAATTTTTTAATTTTAGTTTAAATTGTTCACTTTTACAAAATATGTTATAAATGCATACATATTATATTTCAAATATTTCAAATGAAATTAAATATACATACAAGGAGTTAAGTGATGAAGGATTTGAAGATGTAGTTACCAAAACAACTTTTTCATTTGATGATAAAATTTTTGAAGATGAAAATAAGGATGAATTAGAAAATAATCAATTTGAAAATGATGATGAATTAGAAAATAATCAATTTGAAAATAATGAAGGTGAAAATCAAATATCAAATTTTCAAAATTTTGATTCATTTTTTAATGTTACTGATATTGAACTTCAATGAGTTCTTGAAGTTGAAGTAACTATTAAGATACTTTTATCAACAGAATATACTGATTCTGGTGAACAATAAATAAATCATTGGAAAGATGTGAATCTGGTATAAATAATATTACAAAATAATAATAATAATTATTATAATATAATAATGATAATAATAATAATAATAATTATAATATAATAATAATAATAATAATAATAATAATTATAATATAATGATAATAATAATTATAATATAATAATAATATACTTGGAATTTAATTACAAATATAAATAAATAAAAAAAAATAAAATATAAAATTATTTTTGTTTTTTCATTAGTAAAGGAACCATTGTTATAGTATCAAAATGGCATCAAGTTTAAAAGTTATGAAATATACTTCATGATATGATCAATTTGTTTTTTATGTAACTTTATAAAAATACTTTATAAATTACAAATCAAAACTAACTCATCATAGTTTATATATGTTATGCCTCAGATGTCTTCTTGACTCAGTTGTCACCTGAGGCACCTCAGGTGTAAATCATCATCTGAGGTGCCTGATGTGAATTGTTTCAAAAAATGATCATCTGAGGTGACTCAGTTGTCATCTGAATCAAGAATTAATTTGAGGTACCTCAAGTGTCATACAATCTTCAATGTGATGCGATCTGCGATCTTTAATATTTTGTGATTTGCAATCTTTAATTTTTTTTAAATTCACCATGGAATATAATTTTATTAGTAGAGAAACTTTTAACAAAATTATTGAACAATATATAACAAATCTTCCAGTATTTAAACAAGAAAAAGCTCTCATTAATTCTGATCTTTATGATAAAATTAAAGAAATACTCTTAAATCCAAAAAATAACAATATTTGTAATAAAAATACACATGTCTGGACTAAGAAAAAATTTAAATTAGAAGAAATAACACCTGGTGATTATAGAGTACTTGTAAAAGAAAGTCTTCTTCTAGTATTGACAATTGAAAATATGTATGAAATTTTTTGTCGAACTTATGCTGAAATTACACAACATGGAGGGCAAAGACAAACATGGACTGCAATAAAAACAAAATGGGGTTGGATTAAACAAAGTATTATTGATGAATTAGTTAATAATTATACAATATGTGCAGTTAGAAAACCATCTTTTCATCCTTTATCTGCAAAACCAATTATTGCAAAAAATTTTTTGTCACGAATTCAGGTAAATTTTATTTTATTTTATTATTATATATTATATTAATTTTGTTTATTTCATAATTATAATTTATTATAAATTATTTTTTATATTTTTAGATAGATTTAATTGATTTATCATATGATGCTGATGGAGAATATAAGTATATTTGTCATATTCGAGATCATTTTACACGATTTTCTTGGGCTAAACCTTTAATATCAAAAAGAGCTATTGAAGTAGCAGCTTACTTATTTGATCTTTTTCATTCATTGGGTTCACCTCCTACAATTCTTCAATCTGATAATGGAAAAGAATTTTGTGCTTCTGTTATAAAAGAATTAATTTCTCTATGACCTTCTGTAAAAATAATTAATGGACGTCCACGACATCCTCAATCACAAGGTTTAGTTGAAAGAGCAAATGGCATTTTACAGCAAAAATTAGGAAAGTGGAAAGAAAATACAGGTAGAAGTGATTGGTCATATGGGCTTCGATCTGTTATACTATCTATAAATCAATCCTGTTGTCGAACACATAAAAAATCTCCTTATGAACTTGTATATGGTGATAAGCCTCGAGGAAATAGTACTTTAATTGATGATTTATTTCAAAAAAAAATTTATGATGAAGAAGATATACCTGAAACAATTCAAATAGATAATTCTAATGAATATTTAGATGATGATTTAATTGTAGAAAGTAAATATTTTTTATTTTAATATTATTTAATTTTTTATAAGGTATAATTATTTATTTTTTTTATTTAAAAATTTAATTTCAGAATTAATACATGGTAAGATTTTAAATAAATGGTATATTTTTTTTTTTATTTATTTAAATATTAATTATATTATTATTTAAATAATATGACTTTTGAATTAGAACATAGTAAAGTTTCATTTCAATTATATTTAACATTAATTAAATTAATTGCATAATTTATTAAATATTAAATAATATTTAAATTATTTATTTAGATAATATAATAATTGAATCAAGTAAGAATCCACTATATATTTAATAAATAAGTAAATTATTAATAATATTAAATTTTTTATTAATTTAAATTAGATAATAATTTCAAATCTACAGAAAGTAAGTATTTATATAAATAGTATTTCTTGATATTAGATTTTTAATTTTTAATTTATTAATTTAGATAATATTTAATTTTTAAATATTACTTAATTTATTAATTTAGATAATATAATTCTCGAGGCTACAAATGGTAAAATTTAATTTAATTATTATTTAATTTTAAATATTAATTTATTAATATAATTTTTAAAATTACAGATGGTAGAGTTTAATTTAATTGTTATTTAATTTTAAATTATTATTATTTAATTTTTAAATATTAATTTATTAATTTAGATAATATTATTCTTAAAGCTACAGATGGTAGAGTTTAATTTAATTATTATTTATTTTTAAATTTTTATTATTTAATTTTTAAATATTATTTAATTTATTAATTTAGATGATATAATTCCTGAACCAATATATGGTAAAGTTTAANAAATTATTTATTTAGATAATATAATAATTGAATCAAGTAAGAATCCACTATATATTTAATAAATAAGTAAATTATTAATAATATTAAATTTTTTATTAATTTAAATTAGATAATAATTTCAAATCTACAGAAAGTAAGTATTTATATAAATAGTATTTCTTGATATTAGATTTTTAATTTTTAATTTATTAATTTAGATAATATTTAATTTTTAAATATTACTTAATTTATTAATTTAGATAATATAATTCTCGAGGCTACAAATGGTAAAATTTAATTTAATTATTATTTAATTTTAAATATTAATTTATTAATATAATTTTTAAAATTACAGATGGTAGAGTTTAATTTAATTGTTATTTAATTTTAAATTATTATTATTTAATTTTTAAATATTAATTTATTAATTTAGATAATATTATTCTTAAAGCTACAGATGGTAGAGTTTAATTTAATTATTATTTATTTTTAAATTTTTATTATTTAATTTTTAAATATTATTTAATTTATTAATTTAGATGATATAATTCCTGAACCAATATATGGTAAAGTTTAATTTAATTAAATAAATTATTTATTTTATTATTTAATTATTAAATCTTATTCAATTGTAAATTATTAATTTAGATAATATAATTCCTGAGCCAGTATTAGGTAAATTATTAAATAAATAATATATTTATTATTTAAATATTAAATATTTTTATTTTTAATTTAATTTAGATAATTTAATTTTTGAATTAGAACAAGGTAAAAGTTTATATTTATTTAAATAAATTATATTAAAAGATATTGTTTAAATAATTATTGTTAAATTTATATACAGTTGCATCAGAACAAGAAAAAGGTTTTTTAATTATATTTTTTAATTATTTAATTTTATTTATTATAACAATTTAATTATTATTTTTAATATCTTTATTACTTTAATATTAATAATTACAAATTAGATTCTTCAGTTACAAATCTTACTTCTCAAACTATTTCTTCAGATATTTGTTCTCAACCAACAATTTCACGTCAAGTATCATCCCTTTCTACAAATATTTCTTCTCTATTAACCATAGAAAAAGAAAATATTGAGAATGAATCTGTTTTTATGGATATTACAAATAATATTTCTTCTACACATGAAAATACAATTACTGGACATGGAATATTAAGAGAAGCTGCACGTCGAGATTTACAAATTTATACTGACAAGATGGCCAACCAAATGAATAAAGGAAGAAAAAGAATAATGAAACATCAAATTGGAGATTTAGTTAGAGTGGTTGTACCAAAAATTGATAGATTTGGTGTTGATCGACCTACTCTTCCATGTAAAATTTTGGAAAAAATCAATAATGATAAATACCAATTGGGTTCTAAATTTGGAATACTTGAGATATATTATTCTGCAAATGAAATGAAATCTTTGGGAACTGCAGTTTTTCCAGAATTAGACAATATTCCTTCAAATAAAATATCAATAAGAGAGGCATCACGTCTCCAAAGTGTTGGATTAGTAACAGGAGGTATATGCAATTGTAAAACAGATTGTAATAATAACAAATGTCGATGTAAAAGGACAAGTGAAAAATGTACAAGCAGATGTCATGGTGGACGTCCATGTCAAAACAAAAATTAAAATTAAAATTAAATAAATTTTATAAATTTTGAAAGTTTTATAATAAATAAATTAAACTTGAATTTGATTTTAATATTTATTTTTTTTCAATAATTAAATTTGTATTAAATTAATAAATTAATTATTAAATAGATCTTAAAATATACTTAGAAAAATTAAAAAATAAAAAATATATTTTGTTTAAAAAAATTTGAGAACATACTATATTTATTATGAAAAAAATTTTAAATACTGGAAGATTTGTTATATATTGTTCAATAATTTTGTTAAAAGTTCATCAGTAAATTTTTTTAAACGTAAGCCTTCGAAGTCCTTCACCCCGATAACCTTCAAATACCTTCAACATAAACGTAATATTTACAAAAGTTATTGGTACCGAAAACCTTCATTTTTATTAATAAAACGTAATACTCCGGAGGTTATTGATATCAATAACCTTCAATAATCTTCACTTTATCATAATAAACGTAATATTTGCGAAAGTTATTAGTCTGATAACCTTCAATAACCTTTGAAAACGAAATTATTACAATAATCTTCGACATAAAAAATTTCCTGATGTTTCTTTACTAATAAAATTATATTCCATGGTGAGTTTAAAAAAAATTAAAGATATATTTTATTGTCGCAAAAAAAATATTATATAATTTTATTGTCACGAAAAAAAAAAATTAAAGATTGCAAATCACAAAATATTAAAGATTGCAGATCGCATCACATTGAAGATTGTATGACACTTGAGGTACCTCAAATTAATTCTTGACTCAGATGACAACTGAGTTATCTCAGATGATCATTTTTTGAAACAATTCACATCAGGCACCTCAGATGATGATTTACACTTGAGGTGCCTCAGGTGACAACTGAGTCAAGAAGACATCTGAGGCACAACATATATATATAATATTTTATTTTAATAAGTAAATGTTAAAAATAGTACTAAGTAACTTTAAAACTAAGAATAATATATATTTTCTGTAAAAATTTCAGATATATATTTTCAAAATTGAATATACCAAAATGTTAACTTAAGAATTTTAATTATTCTTTGGTTTAAATCTAGTCAGTATGTTAAAGACAGTTCTTTTGTTATCAACTAGAATGTTATTACGAATTCAAATGTAATGTTTAATCAAGATGATCTTTTACTCGATTGAGGTTTTTTAAGGTATAAGTTACTTTGTAGTTAGGATCTTTTTCTTCTTGGGATAATTCTCTTTCAACAATTTTAGAGAGAGCTTCGTTCTTTTGTTTAATTGTTTCGTCTACATAATCGTTACATCTTTTGGCAATAACCATTAACAGTATAATTTCTTTTTGCATTTCCACTAGAAAGTACTAAATTGTTACTGACGAAGGTTTATCCTTCTTAATAAACACATAGGATGAACAGGAACTCTTGAAATAATATTAAAGATATTATTCAAAGAAACTATTAGTCAAAATAGATATAACTACTACTAATAGGTAGGTTCTAGAAGTTAAATAAACTACTGTTAATTAAAGGTGGTACCTGTAATTATGAATTAAGAGTTATGATATTACTGCCTGTATTGTAATTATTAAGGATTTCAATAAAAAAAATCTGTAATTCCATAATTTATAATTATTCGTAAGTCCGTAATTGTTCCGTAAGTCCATAATTATTCCGTAAGTAAAAATAATACTCAAAATTATTTAATTTTAAAATTTTATTATTAAATTTTTAAATATTTAAGTTTAAATATCTATAGTTATTTTAATTTTAATGTACAGAATTTGAAACTTCTACATAAAATACAAATTATTTTTAACTTTAAGTTTAATTATTAATATTTTTAATGTTTAATTATTAAAATTAAAAGTTTTATATGTAAAAACTATTAGTAATTATTTTTAAAATTAATTTTTAATTAGTAAACTTTATTTTAAAATATTTTGGTCAAAAATTATCCGATTTGAATGAAAAAAGTATCATTTTGAAGCCAGAAACATGGAGATTCCAAATATATACTTTATTATTACACAAAAGTCCGTAATTAGTTACAGAATTACGGATTTGTATCATAATTCATTTAAAAAATCTGTAATATTAAGGACTTGTAAAAATAATTAAGGACACCAGCTTTANTTCAATAAAAAAAAATCTGTAATTCCGTAATTCGTAATTATCCGTAAGTTCTTAATTGTTCCATAAGTCTGTAATTATTCCGTAAGTAAAAATGATACTCATAATTATTTAATTTTAAAATTTTATTATTAAATTTTTAAATATTTAAGTTTAAATATCTATAGTTATTTTAATTTTAATGTACAGAATTTGAAACTTCTACATAAAATACAAATTATTTTTAACTTTAAGTTTAATTATTAATATTTTTAATGTTTAATTATTAAAATTAAAAGTTTTATATGTAAAAACTATTAGTAATTATTTTTAAAATTAATTTTTAATTAGTAAACTTTATTTTAAAATATTTTGGTCAAAAATTATCCGATTTGAATGAAAAAAGTATCATTTTGAAGCCAGAAACATGGAGATTCCAAATATATACTTTATTATTACACAAAAGTCCGTAATTAGTTACAGAATTACGGATTTGTATCATAATTCATTTAAAAAATCTGTAATATTAAGGACTTGTAAAAATAATTAAGGACACCAGCTTTAGCTCTGGCCAAGTTTCTATTTTCATATTTTCACCTTTAAATATTGGTATTAACTTTTCTAATTTTAGTATTTTTTGTAAAAATACTGTCCGATATGTAACAACATCTTTTTGTTCATGGTTATTAATATAAATTCCTTTCTTTATATGATAATTAAATGCTTTTAAATAATTACGTGCTGTATTAACATAAATTGTTGAGGGTGGATCAAATCCAAGACCTTGACAGTAAAATAAAATAAATATAAATACCATTCCTATATCTTAATAATTCAAAAATAATATATTTACCTGAAAGAATGTTCTTATTAATATATTCTGTCAAAATCTTTGGAAATACTTCAAATTTATTGGACTGGATAAAAAATTTTATTTGACTTACAATGTCTTCATCCCAAAGAAACATAACAGTTTTGATATAAAGGCCTCTTCTTGTTATCTAATAATTAATAAATTGTAAATAATATTTTAAATTTGAAAAACAATTTTTCAAAATATTAAAATTTAATTACTGAAAGTGTTCGAAATTTAATATAATTGTTTGTCCAAGTTTAAATATTTTTAGCATGATTTGGTCCTTTACCAAGAGCCTCATTGATTGCCTTTGCTACTTTTAATTTTGACTATTTTTTATTAAGAAAGCTAAAATAGTGATAAATTGATTGAAGACGTAATTTGAGAATAGAAGAATCTTGTTGTTTAATATCTTTCTGAAGGTTCCTGGTCACAATTTCTAAAACATCTTTTTTTTTATCCATCTTCTCTTTCTCTACTTCTTCTACCTCCTCTACCTTTTCCCTTATTTCAATATTAATATCTTTAATTTCATTATTAAAATTTTCTTCATTATTAGTATTTATAAAAAATGTTTTCAGAGTTGGTATTTGCATTGCTGTTTTTTTCAAGGAAACTTTTCGTCACCACTTTGTAATTCTTGAATTATCAATATATGCTAAAGATCTTTGACTATTGCTTGTCCAAGTTTTACTTGCTTCTATGAGCTTAAGTATGATATTTTCATGTTTTTCACTTGTATATTGGTTATCCTTCTTATTAACATCAAACCCACCATCTTCATCAAGTTCATTTCTTAAATGGCACTTTTTTTTTCTTTGAACTTCCAATATAGAAGCAACTTGCTTCCTTTTTTTAGATGGATCCACTACAACTAATCAAAATTAAAATTACGTGTATTGATCATAGTTTACCAATAAAATTCATTGCATGTATATGGTATTGATGTTTCAAAATGATTTCAATTAATAATAATAAATAACAAATTTTAAATGCCTATAACTTTCCTTATATCTTGAATTTGAAGAAAAACTTATCATTATTATATTTACCTACATCTTCTTTATCAAATAATATTGAGTTTTAATTGAAAAAATATTTCTAAAAAAAGTAGTAGAGCTTGAAATTTTGTGGTTGACTTTAGCTTGTATATACTGTACATTTTATGAACGCTGTTCTATAGCATTCTACAAACACTACTAACATTCATATAGTATATTAAATACATCATTCTAGTGCATTTTATAAATGTTTCATTCTAATAGCATACTAAAACGCACCATTCTAGAATGTTTTATAAACATTTTGTTCTTATAATATGCTAATTCTGAAGTCATTTTTATTGATTTGCAAGGGAGATTAGTGAAATGAAAGGAACTTTATTGATGTTAATTGATATCTTCTAAAATAAAAAATAATCAAACTAAAAATCTTGTACTTAATGGTAAACTCTGTAAAAAAAACTGTAAATGGAAAGTGTGAAAGTACACCTGTAACACTGTCTATATTTGAAAATTGCATACTTATTTTATTTTTATATAATCAAATTACTACTATATTAATTTATTATTTAAATTAATCAAATTTTACATTTGATATTATTTTTTAATTAAACATTTAGAATTTGAAAGAAAATACTTGCATATTAGAAATTATTAACTAATATATGTGAAAATTATCTTTTTTTTATAAAAAAACATGAAGATTTTCTTAAATCCTATTATTATAATTATTTATTATTGTCTATTTTTAATAATAATAATTTATTAAAAATAAATAATCAAGAAACCAAGAAATAAAATTAACTAAAAAAAAAAAAATTAAAATTAAATTAATTATAATTTAAATCCCATGTATTTAAAATAAATATAAGATCCCAATAAACTTAAACAAGAAGGTAATAATCTAAGTTGTATAACAAAATAAATCCAAAGAGTAGCCAAAGGAGGACATCTCTTCATAACACCAATATAATTTGCATTATTAACCACCCAAATTAAATAACTTCCACAGATCAGGGAACCCATAAACATTAAAAATTGCATCCAATTCTTGGATACATTTTTATTAGTGTAATATACTAAACCCCACAAAACTAGGATTTAAAAAAATGAAGAAAGAATAATTAGAATAATGATTAAATTATATATAACAATCTTTTGATGTATATAAATAAATAAATATTTTTTGATATATTATATTATCTCTCGAAATTGATAATATTGAAATCAACTTACGTGGTGCAACTCTAAAAATCCTTGTAGCAACAGGAAAAAGGAGAACACTTTCGCTATATTGTCTGTGAACCAATATATCCATTACACAATAAACAGCACAAAGAGGTATGGTATATAAAAACGCTTGAAAAGTAACTCCATATGCGTAAGGATCGTCTCCTTCTCCTTCTCCTTCTCCTTCTTCTATTTCTTCCCTTTCCCCTTCCTTTTTTTCTCCTTCTCTTTCTTTCCCTTCTTCTTCTTCCCCTTCTTTTATTTCTCGTATTTTTGGTTCTTTTCCTACTTCAGCTTGCACTATACGTACACCGGATTCTTTAAAATTTTCAAGTATTCCCGTGGACTTTATTAATCTTATTTTTTCGTCTTCAGGAATGTCATCAAGAACTTCTTCTTTATTGTTAGTGTCTTGAGTATTTTTTCGTTGACGACGTTCTTCTTGAGTAGATTTACCCATATTTTGGTTTTTTTTTAAATTATTTTATTACGAGTTAAATATTATCTAATAAAAATATTTCTAAAAAAAAAATCGTATCGTATGATGGTAATTTTAATTATTTATCCAGTTTTATTTTAGACACGTAGTTGTTTTTTTTTTATTTTTATATATTCGAGTTTATTTCTGGATCACCAACCAAAATTAAATTAGATGCATGCAATAATTTGAAGACAAATGATAATTAAATTATTTATTATTACATTTAATATATTTTTTTGAAATTTTTCGAGTTTAATAATAATAATAATAATAATAATAATAATAATATTATTATTATTATTATTATTATTATTATTATTATGACTTTTGAAAAATTTCAATGGGTTGTCTAGGTAATTCCCAATTTTTTGGTCCAAAAAATGGAGTTACAAATAAAGATTTTTCTTTGTTCCTAAATGAATAATAAAATCAAAGAACAAAAATCAATCAATTAATCAAAAAAAAAAAATATGAATAAAATAAAAAATTCTTACTTTATTGGAAGTTTAATTGGTTTCGAGAATGTACATAAAGATTTTCCAAATTTTGATAACCAACTTGGTTCAGCAATAGTAATGCCTATATGATTGAAATTATTTAAATCATTTTAGCATATAAAAATATATTAAATTAAAAAATTTTAAACAAAAAAAAATACCTTTCATCCAAACTTTACAATTACTACTTTTACTACTATTATTTCTACTTGACTTATATAATTCTTGATAAACCACAAAATTTGGTAATTTCTCATAATGAGAAATTATTGAAGAAGGATGAATAAAAACATCATCACCTGACCACATCGTTTGATAAGCCACATTTCTTGTTTTATTTTTATTATTGGCAGATGGATTAGTAGTAGTAGTAGATGATGTTGTCGTATTATCTATTAAATCTTTACGTATAGCTACTTGATCTATAAATCCTGCCACAATTATTTGTTGTAATGCTTTAAGTTGTATTTTAGAAGGTGGTTTCATTTTGGGATCCACGCAAATGTTTATATCAGGACAATTTATATTCACTATATTTGTTAATTGTCCTCTTAATTTATGTATTTCTTGCATGGCCTATAATAGATATGTAAATATGTATGAGAGTATATATGGGTGAATGTATGTAGATGAATATGTGTGAATGAATATATGTATATGAATATATTTAAATACCTTTATCCTAACAAAATTATCTTTACAGAATTTTTCAGTACACCCGGCGTATTCATAAGCACCAACAACATTTAATAATTTCATTAAATCACTAGTTGGATCAAGCCCTACGTGTTTCTAATAATAATAATAATAATAATAATAAACATAAAAAGTTGTTGAATAAAATAAAATGAATCAAGTAAATAAATAAATAAATTAAAACAATCAAATAATTGTGTTTACCTTTTGAACTTCATAAAATTTCTTTTTGATTAATTTCCGTCGTTCTTTAAGGTAAATTTCTTTATTTTGAATTTCACTTAATTCTTTCACACTCTCATTATCCTCGATATCTTCATTATTATTATCATTATCACTATTATCATTATCATCTATATTATCTAAATGATGATCATTTATGAAAGGATCACCCACGGATATAGCTGATACAATAGCAATTATATAAGGTAAACAATCATATTGTTGACCAATTATTAACATTTTAGAGTATCGAGGAATAATAGGAAAAGTTGACATAATACGTCCTAAATTCGTAATTCTCGAATTATTATTATTATTATTATTATTATCATCATCATCTTTACTATTATTATAATTGTCTTTATTATAATTATTATCTAATGCACCTAAATATTTTAACATCATTTCCGCTTTTCTTAATTGATTTCTATCGGGTGGAGTAGGGAAAGGAAAATTTATCACATTATCAATATTCATGGATTTCATTTGTAAAATAATTCCTTCAATAGGGATTTGATTTATTTCCGGTACACTGAATTGAATAAATTGATCATTATAAATTGCGGATGAATAAAGTCGATAACAATGACCTGGAGATGTTCTACCAGCTCGACCCGCTCTTTGATCAGCTGATGCTTTAGATGTCCAGGTAATTTCAAATGATTGAATTCCCGTATTAACGTCATATTTACGAGTTTTGATCTTTCCACAATCTATTACATATTTAATACCAGGTATGGTAATCGATGTTTCAGCGACATTTGTTGCTATTACACATAAACGAGTTCCTTCTGGTGGTGATTCAAATACTCGCAATTGAGCGCGTGTGGGTAATAATGAATAAAGTGGAAGAACATGAAGTGGAGCTACTTCTCTATTATATTCATTAAATTCATTGTATTCAAATTCACTATCAGATGATAATTCAGAATCAGTGTCAAAATTATCATCACTTTCTTCTTTTTCTTCTTCTTGATTATTTTCATCCATATCTAAATCATCCACTTCGAAATTATCTTTATTATAATTATTCTTATCCTTATCCTCATTTGAATTATCATTTAAGTTATCTTCTTCTTCTTTATTATTATTATTATTTTTCAACTTTGGGAATCTTTTAGAAAGTTTCTTACATAAAATCGATATTTCATTTTGTCCAGTTAAAAAAACCAAAATTCCTAATTTCGATTTAAATTAAATTTTAGCATTATTTCTTTTAATTAATGTCGCCGTTTTTTTTTTGAAAGTAATTCACTTATTCACTTACCACCGTGAGGAAGTCGAGTATGAATTTTACAAATCTTTTTATATGCTTCAGTAATATAATCAATATGAGGAGTTCGTTTATTGAAATGAATTGCAACCTAATATAATAAATGTACATAACAAATATAATAAATAAATAAATAAATAAATAAATAATAATAATAATAATAATAATAATAATAATAATAATTATACTAACGGGATATTGTCGCGCGTTAATATTAATTACTGGAGGGGGTACATCAAATAAGGCTCTATTTTCTGTGAAATCAGAGACACGCAAAGTTGCCGACATAATTATTATCTTTAATGGCTGTAAGAGAAGGAAAGTGAAAAAAAATGAATATTAAAATTAAAAAAAAAATTTTTAAGATGAACAATTTCGCGTAATAAAAAAAAAAAAGAAAAAAATACCATTATTTTTTTCAATTTATCTTCTTCACTTAATTCTTTACGTAATCTTATTACTCGACTTACAACTCCAATTAAAATATCGGTATTCAAATTTCTTTCATGAGCTTCGTCAATTATTATAACCGAATATTTTGATAATAAAAAATCATTAGCAAGTTCTCGAAGTAAAACTCCATCGGTCATAAATTTGATTATTGTTTTAGGCGACGTCGTGGCGTCATATCGAATCTAAAAAAGATTTAAAAAGATGATTAAAAAGTGATAAATAAAGATCATAAATAAAGATTAAATTGTTAATTGATGATTATTACCTGATNATATAATCAATATGAGGAGTTCGTTTATTGAAATGAATTGCAACCTAATATAATAAATGTACATAACAAATATAATAAATAAATAAATAAATAAATAAATAATAATAATAATAATAATAATAATAATAATTATACTAACGGGATATTGTCGCGCGTTAATATTAATTACTGGAGGGGGTACATCAAATAAGGCTCTATTTTCTGTGAAATCAGAGACACGCAAAGTTGCCGACATAATTATTATCTTTAATGGCTGTAAGAGAAGGAAAGTGAAAAAAAATGAATATTAAAATTAAAAAAAAAATTTTTAAGATGAACAATTTCGCGTAATAAAAAAAAAAAAGAAAAAAATACCATTATTTTTTTCAATTTATCTTCTTCACTTAATTCTTTACGTAATCTTATTACTCGACTTACAACTCCAATTAAAATATCGGTATTCAAATTTCTTTCATGAGCTTCGTCAATTATTATAACCGAATATTTTGATAATAAAAAATCATTAGCAAGTTCTCGAAGTAAAACTCCATCGGTCATAAATTTGATTATTGTTTTAGGCGACGTCGTGGCGTCATATCGAATCTAAAAAAGATTTAAAAAGATGATTAAAAAGTGATAAATAAAGATCATAAATAAAGATTAAATTGTTAATTGATGATTATTACCTGATAAGAAACTTCCTGTTCACTAAGTGACAATTCTTGTGCTACACGTTTTGACATACTAACTGCAGCAACTCGACGAGGTTGCGTTATACCAATAATTCCAGGATTATCTTTTTAATTTATAAATAATATTATAAATGAAAAAAATATATATAAAAATAAATATAAATATAGATAAATAAATATATAAATAAATACCACTCTCAGGATTCCCGTATCCCGCTTCATAAAGAAATTGCGGTATTTGAGTAGTTTTTCCCGATCCAGTTTCACCACAAATAATAACGACTGAATGTTCATTTATTGTTTCCATTATTATTTGTTCTTCTCCATATATTGGTAATTGCATTCTTGATTGTTGAATTTCTTGACTTCTTTGAACAGGAATGTAAAATGCTTTCTTTACAGGTTCTTTATTATCATTATTATTTTCATTATTATCATCACTATTATCATCACTATTATCATTATTATAATCCTCTTCATTACATTCTTTGGCATTTTCTGTAATGTCTATGCCATCTTGAATTTTTTTAGTTTCTTGGTTATTAAATTGATCTTTTTCATTAATTCCCATTTGTTCCCTGGCCCATTCTTTGAATGATTTTCTTTTCTCATTTGATTCTTCTTTTTTATCCTCATCTTTTTCTACCTCCTCCTCTTCCCCTCCCTCATTATCATCATCTTTTTCTTCATCACCACCATTATCATCATCACCTATTTCTCTATCAGTATCATATTGTGAATCTGAACTATCAAATGAATCTTCGTCTTCCAAAATTTTTTGTTGTTGTTTTAATACTAAATTTTTTAATTTATTTTTCGTCTATAAATAAAATATCATATAAATATTATATAAATATTAATGATAATAATAAAATGATATATATATGTGTGATAAATACCTTTTTCTTCTTTTTTTTCTTTACTGGCATTAAGAATTCTCCATCGGGACCGCGTTTTAAAGCACTCCCAACTACTATCGAATTTGAATCTCGTTTTGTATTTTTTCCACTACCACGATTATTATTATTATTATCATTATCATCATCATCATCATCATCATCATCATCATCATCATCATCATCATCATCATCATCATCATTATTGTTATTGTTATTAATATTGTTATTATTCATTCGTTCTTCTTCTTCATTATCTAAATCATCTTCCGTATTAACAAATAAATGAACGCTAGGATCAGATTGTGATAAACCAGCTCGTTTCTCGTGAAATGCTTTTCGAAGTTTTTCTTTCATTGTTTCTTTCTAAATTTCATTGAGTCGAATGATTAATATATTAGAATTAATTATAATATTATTATTATCATTAATTAAATTTTACCCTTCGTCCCAAATTTTTACTTGACTTCATTAATTCTGAAGAGAATGAAGATTTTGATAATTTTTCTAATAAAATTGTACGTTGTTCTTTTTTCATTTTTTTTTGCTAAAAAAAAAAAGAATTAATAAGAATTGATAATAATTACATTATTATCAGAATTGTTATACAATTCGCTAGTTTACCAAGTATTTTTCAAACCTCTTCCTCTTTTTACTTGACATTTTTCCTATTTCTTTTGTTGTTTCCGTTGTTTTTTCCTTTGCTTCCATGTTGAGGAATTAAATTTTAAAAAAAAGTATAGATGAATTTTAGATCACCATTTTTTTTTGATACAATAATACCCGACAATTTTTCCTGTAAAATTTCTAGAATATTAACCAATAACAGTGATAATAACATTTGCAATCAGAGCGTTACATAATATTAATTTTTTACTATGAATAATTACTTTAATAAAGATAAAACAAAAATTAGATTTTTTAATAAAGATAAAACAAAAATTAAATTTTTTAATAAAAGATAAAACAAAAAATTAAATTTTTTAATAAAAGATAAAAAATTAAAATTTTTAATAAAAGATAAAACAAAAAATTAGATTTTTTAATAGAATTAACTAATTGAGTATAATAATAAACATAATAAAGAAATTATTGATATTTCAAAAAATTGAATATAATCAGCAGGTGTTTTACAGGGAATTAAGATTTTCCCTCAAAAATATTACACTAATTATTGTTGTTGAAGAAAGAATATTTTATTATACTAAATTCATTATTGAGATTCACGAAATTCTCTTGATCATTGTTGTTAATAAAGTAATGAACAAGAAATGATAAACTAGAATATTAAGAATAACAAGAATTAATTATTATGCCATTTATTCCATTTACTGATATAATGACAAAACGTGCCGATTGTCTCGTTCGTTGTTCTAAAAAAATAATAATAATAATAAAAAAAATAATAATAATAATAAAAATAATAATAATAAAAAAAAAAATAATAATAATAATAAAAATAATAATAATAATAATAAAAATAATAATCGTAATTCACCTTTTCTTACTATTATTCTTAATAAAAAATTTTTAGATAATATTAAAGATAAAAATCGAATATAATAAGTAATGATGGTCAATGAAATTTCTCGAAATTTCTCAAGGATATTTTTAAATCAGGTGATAACTTGTTTTATTGTCAATATGTTTAATATGTCAAAAAAAATATATCTTATATTAATGATAAAACAATAATTATTATTGTGCGCAATCTTGCATACCGCACACATTTGACATTAAGGTGATCATGATATTTTATTTATTTTATTTTATTGATATTTATAATTTTTTATTAATTCAAATTTTTTTATTTATATTATCTTTAACTTTTCTCCGCATTTTAATTTTAATCTAAAAAAAAATTTAATATTAAAAAAAATAAAAGTACTGGCCAATATAACTTTATTTTGTATTCTGGAGCATCTCTGTGTAATGTTCACTAAAAAAAAAAAAAAAAAAAAAATTCGGATGAAA
>PQFF01000024.1:626822-650849 GCA_003547095.1 Diversispora epigaea | reverse complement strand
AAAAAAAAAAAAAAAAAAAAAAATTCGGATGCAAGATCTTCGTTTGGATAACTTTACACTATTGTTAAAAGTTAAAGAAATTCACAAGAAATATCGGAACAGTAAATAATGCAATGACTCTAAACTAACCCTTGACTCTCATGCCTTTCATGCACAATGAATCTTTGTTCATTTTTTTCACCTTTGTTCTATAGAAAAAAAAAGAGAGAAAGCGTAAAAGTTATTTTTAGATTCATTATCACTTCACTTATATAAGTATATATATATATACCAAATACTGTTGTTATATATTACTGTGTATAAAGCTTATCGTTTATATTTTTATATATATTAATTTATATAATATAATAATAATGGTCTGATATTATTATATAATGTAATTATATAAATATTTGTAATAAATATTTATAATAAAATAGAACCGTTAATAGAAATAGTATTTATTAATTTAATATACTACATATCGTCATTGATTAACGCGATCTTCACATATATTCATTATCAGTAATAAATATGATTCTATTGAAATAAGTTATTTAATCCGAATTTAATCATTTTGTCTAACATACTCGAGTTTCTCAAGTTTTTTAAACGAACGCAATAAACACAAAAGTATACAAAACAACAACAACAACAAAAAGTATGTGATTTATATATTTACAAAAATGACAAAAAAAAAAAAAAGCATCAAAGTATAAAAAGTATATCATATCACAAATCACTACACTATATTACTAAATACAAACAGTTTTAACGGTAAATAATAAAAATTACGTCAATCAATATCAATTATGGTTTATTATTAACTCTAACTTCAAATTTATTGGTTACACCAAACTGAGTCCCTCGAGCATTTTAGGAATTTGTTTACGAGGGATGCAGCTCCATCACATTCAACAACATGCTTCATCAAACTCATTATCAATATCAAAAAATAGAAAAATTTCCTACTACTTTTTACTTTTTAACAACATACCACCATTATTTGATTATTTTTATTATTTTTTTTTATTTATTTTTTATTTGATTATTTTTTTGATTATTTTTTTTTTTATTTTATTTTTTTTTTAATATTTTAATTATTTTGTAAAACGTATATATATATATATATAGAGAGAGAGAGAGAGAGAGATAAAAAAAATTCTCAAATTTCTTCTTCGCCTCATACCTACAGAAAATTCACTTCTAAATTTATTATTTTTTTTTCCCATATATTAAACGTGTGAAATCCCTTATTATCATTAAATTCGTTTATCATCGATTTTCTAAATTCCATTTTTTACTCGTATATCACATCTATCAATAATATTATTATATATTTATAAATTTTATTTTTCGTATACCAATTTCTTTTTTTTTTCCTTTCTTTTTCGGTATCCATTTTATTTAAAGTATAACGTTACTTAATTATATTTAATTACATATCATTCTCATAAACTAATTTACGTTATACTTAATTATCTCATTCTCGTAAAACTAATAATACGTTATACCACACTACCCTACTTACCACACCTACTACCACACCTACTACCACACCTATCCACCCACTCACCTACTACCACTATTACGTTCTATATATAAAATTATCTAAAAATTTAATTAATTCCTTTATTTTTATTAGTATTATTTTTTTGAGAGTACTTTGTTTGTATTGTGCCCTCTTCTTTTTTTTTCATTTTTAAAATTCAAGTGAAAAAAAATGGTTCAGGCTCAAAACCAAACTCATAATAATGTTCATAATAATAATATTGACCAACAAGGTCTCCGCTTTCAAATGGCGTCAACGAGTTCACAAAGTGAACTTAAAAATATACCCAATACGCTGCCTTGTCAGGCGGAAGAAAGTCTTACCACTCAAATAGATGTATTATTTGAGGTTGGTTCATATCTAATTTTCATTATTACGTAATAAGATATTGTTGGTCATTTTTAATATTAATTAATTATGATATGATATTAAGTTTTATTAACCATTTTCTTTTTTATGATTTCTTTTTTGGTTTAGTCCTTACTCCCCACCAAAGAGAGCGAAGCAATAAGGGAACAATTCGTCGAAAAAATTGACAAGATATTAAACGAGGAATGGCCCGGGCATGAGATAAAAGTTCACTTATTTGGGTAAATGTTCTTTTATATTAGAATTAAAAAAATTTAAAAATTAGGAGTAATAATAAATATAATCTAAATTAATATATTATATATATATATATATATATATATTTTTTTTTTTAAAAAAAAAAAAAAAGTTCTTCAGTGAACCTTCTCGGAACCACAACTTCCGATGTAGATATATGCGTTACAACTCCATGGACGGGGTTGAAAAATGTTTACGTCCTTGCGAAAGGACTCAAGAAACGTAAAATATAGATATATTATTATTTTTAAATATATGATTTAAATAGATGAAATCATTATTAAAATCATCAAAATATTAAATCTTTTAAATTTAGACNTCATATCTAATTTTCATTATTACGTAATAAGATATTGTTGGTCATTTTTAATATTAATTAATTATGATATGATATTAAGTTTTATTAACCATTTTCTTTTTTATGATTTCTTTTTTGGTTTAGTCCTTACTCCCCACCAAAGAGAGCGAAGCAATAAGGGAACAATTCGTCGAAAAAATTGACAAGATATTAAACGAGGAATGGCCCGGGCATGAGATAAAAGTTCACTTATTTGGGTAAATGTTCTTTTATATTAGAATTAAAAAAATTTAAAAATTAGGAGTAATAATAAATATAATCTAAATTAATATATTATATATATATATATATATATATATTTTTTTTTTTAAAAAAAAAAAAAAAGTTCTTCAGTGAACCTTCTCGGAACCACAACTTCCGATGTAGATATATGCGTTACAACTCCATGGACGGGGTTGAAAAATGTTTACGTCCTTGCGAAAGGACTCAAGAAACGTAAAATATAGATATATTATTATTTTTAAATATATGATTTAAATAGATGAAATCATTATTAAAATCATCAAAATATTAAATCTTTTAAATTTAGACGGAATGCAAAAGATATTCTGTGTTCCGAAGGCAAAAGTCCCAATAGTTCGACTATGGGACCCTGAATTGTAAATATTCTTTTTATAGTATTCTTAATTCGGATTATATATAAAAAATATATAATATTAGATGTGTGTTAATATATTATTTGCTTGATTTTATTATTATTATGATGATTATTATTATTATTATATTATTATTATTATTATTATTATAATTATTATAATAAATAATAATAGAAATTTACACTGTGACATAAATGTAAATAATACGTTGGCGATACATAACACGCGGCTAATAAAGACGTATGTAAGCATTGACTCACGGGTACGAAAATTAGTAATGATAATAAAATATTGGGCTCAACGAAGGATCTTGAACGATGCAGGTAAATATATTTAATAATAATAATAATATACTTTTTAAATCATGTTATTTATTAATTTTTATTTTATTTTTATTTTTATAAAGCGAAAGGAGGTACCATTTCAACTTATACATGGACTTGCATGGTCCTTAACTTTTTGCAAATGCGGGAACCCCCGATATTACCTATTCTTCACCAAATCTCTTCCAGTCGAGAATCGGTAATTGTCAATGGGGTAGATGTAACATTTTATGATGATGTTACATCGCTTCGAGGGTTTGGTGAGACAAACTTGGAGTCAGTAGGTGGACTCTTATTTGCATTTTTTAGATGGTAATTTATTATTATTATTATTATTAATTATTTAATGATTCTCAATTTTTTATCATTTGTTTTTTAAAGATATCAAAAAATATTTATTTTATTTTATTATATATATATAATAATAATAATTTTATAGCTTCGCATATGAATTTGATTATGAACGACAAGTTATCTCGCTTCGCCAAGGAAAATTCCTCACGAAAGAGGAAAAAGGTTGGGGTGAAACAGGAAGAGGTTGGAGACTTCTCAGTGTTGAGGAACCATTCAATACAACTAGGAACTTGGGTAATAGTGCCGATGACACGAGTGTGCATGGGATCATCGGTGAATTTCGACGTGCATATAATATTCTTTACGAAAAGTCAAGTTTAGATATTATTTGCCAACAGTATGTCTTCCCGGGACAACAACAAAGGCTTACCTCTACCCATTTCCCTTATCGGCAATTGCAAAGACTGAAATATCGATCACAAGAGACTCAAACCAATGACACTGTCACGAAATTCACCCAGATTTGTAATCACCAGTCACAGCAGCATCATCAACAACAACAGCAGATATCACATCAGAATGGATCAGAGAATGTCAAGAACATACAGAACTATAATAATAACCAGAAACAGCAGCAATCACAAATGCCACACGATAATGATCCAGAGAATGTCAAGAATCGACAGAATTATCATTATCAGAACTATAGTTATCAGAATTATAATAATTACCAGAATTATAATTATCGGAAGCCGCAATCACAGATGTCACATAATCACGATTCAGAGACTATCAAGAACCGTCAAAATTATGGTAACCAAAGTTTTAATAATCAGAATTACAATAATAATAATAATAATAATAATAATCAGAATTATAACAACAATCAGAATTGTAATAACCAGAGATACAATAATAATTATAATAATAATCAGAACTATAACAATCAGAAGCAACTGTCACAAACTTCTCAAATATCACATTATAATGACAATAATGATTTAGATAATGTCAAATATAGACAAAATTATAGTAATAATCAGAATAATCAAAGACCGCAATCACAAATGCCTCAAAATAACCAAAAGCCGCAATCCCAAAAGCCACAATCGCAAATACCCCAGAATAATCAAAAGCCGATCCCAACGTCGCAGTCGCATGATAATCAACAATTGTCACTTCATTACAACAACAATCACCATCACAATAATCACAATAATAATAATAATAATAATTCGGATGATAATAATAATAAGAACCGGACGAATTATATCAGTCAACAACAACATCAACAACTTACGCGCCAACAAAATTACCGTCGTGGATCGACAATTTCAACAGAGAGTGAATACTTGAAATCATTTATAAGTAACTATGTGAACATGAAAATGACAAATCAACGTCAACAAAGCATAGATCATTCAGTATCCAATATTAAGAATAATAACAACCACAACAACAATTTTAATAATAATAATAATAATAATAATAATAATAGATCTCAACCAAAAATAAATCGCGAAACCAATGGACATTGTTATAATAATAATAATGATAATAATAATAATAATTCGGATAATCATAATAATCATAGTAACCGAGACAACAATCGATCAAAGGCGATCACAATAAATAATCCGGAAAACACGCATTCCAACTTGTACAATAGATCAATGAATGGACATACAACAAATTGTTTTATTAACAATATGTCGAAAACGATGAATGATAACAATTTCAATAATCATAACAATAACAACAACAATAATCATCATCATCATAATAATAATCATCATAATAACGGTCACGGATCTAGCAATAATGGAACGACCATTCCGAATAGCACCGATAATAATAATAATAATAGTAATCATGGTCGCGTGTATCACGGTCCAATTAAAGGACCTTTAACAACGAATGCTACAACGATAAACAATAATAATCATTTAAAAAATAACAAGTTTTGCGGAACCAACGTTAATATCAACAACAACAATAATAATAATAATAATAATAATAATAATAATAATAATAATAATAATAATAATAATAATACTAATAATAATAATAATAATAATAGTAATAATAATAATGTCATCAGTAACAATGATATTTCTGAGGAAATTCTGAAAATCACCAATGGTTGTTGCATAGATAAAAAGGATGTTGATACAATCTGTCAAATTATTGCGTCTCGCGTGGATAATCTTGTGACCAATTTTGTTCATAATGTTGTTAATGAAGTTGTCAGTACGGTGGATATAAATAATATTGTTAATAACATTGCGAATAATTATATGAACGATAATCGACCCACCAATAATAATTGTGGTGGTGGTGGTGGTAATAATAATAAGATGATGAATAATAAGGCCGTAAAGAATGTCGATTTTTCAAAAGTCATAGTTGACCCAAGTAAAGCGGATATTTCCAAAATTATTGTTAATAATGAAGTGAACAATAAGACAACGAGTAAAGTGGATCTTTCTAAGATGGTTGTTGATTCGAATAATAATAATTTTAAAACTAAAAATGCCGACTTATCCAAGATCGTGGTTGATCCAAATAAGATTTCTATTGAAGTCTCTAAAACCACGACATCAATTAATAATAATAATAATAATAACAACAACAATGGTAATCATCATCATCATACTAAATCCAATAGTGTTGACCTCCCTAATATTAATGATATTGATATATCTAATCTTGTTATTGGTGTCAATGGCAATCTGAGTAACGTTAATATTAACAACAACAACAACAACAACAACAACAGCAATAATAATAGTATTAATAATGTGAATAACGGTCAACAACGAAATAATAATAATAACAACAACAACAACAATCGAATCCAACAAAATCCGAATCAACAAAATCGTAAGAAATACTACAAAAAAAAGAATTTCAATTCCCAACAACAACAACCACCTAAAAAGCAGTAAATAATATTAATGATATTAATTTTAATTGTGATAATCTTTCTTTCTTTCGAATGATATTTATTATTTTTATTGAATTTTTAATGACGGAAACCCTTTTTAATGATTTTTAATGGTTTTCAATGGCTTTTAATGGTTTTTAATGGTTTTTAATGGTGACAAAAAAAACAAAAAAAAAAACTGTTGAAATTATTTTATTTAGACTTTTATTTAGATTTTCATTCCCAGAACAAAAAAAAAAAAAAAAAGTGTCTATATATTTTTTACTTTTGTTTTATAAATATTTTTTTAAAAAAAAAAAAATTTTTTTTTTTATTTAGAGTTTTTTTTTTTCTCTGAATAACTTGTAATTTTTTTTTCGTTATTTATACATGTAAAGAAATTTTTTATATATATTTTTAATTATAGCATAAAAACAAGAAAAAGAACTTGAGGAAAGTTTTATTAACACGTATACATAATTCTTTATATTATACATATATATACATATATCTATCCATATCTACATTTTTTAATTTTTACATATGTTAAGTTTTAATTATTATTTTTTTTTTTGTAATATTTTATCTTTCAACATATTATTTTTTTCCTATTTAATCATCAATCATCAATCATCATCATCATCATCATCATCAATTAATTAATTAATTAATTAATATTATTGAGGTTAGAAAAAGTGAAAAGGCGAAAAGGTAATATTTACCATATTACGATGTTATTATAATAAAATAGAATTAGTAAATAGAATAGTAAATAGAATAATAATAATAAAAAAAAAAGATATATATAATAGAATAATAACAATATTATTAGTTAGATTAACATTAATTGAATGATGATATTTGATATTTACATTTTTTCAATAGATATTTTTTTTTTCATTTGCATTTATTAATTCAATCATAATAATTTAATACACAACAATTTCAATTTACATTTTCACATAATAATAATAATAATAATAATAATAATGTTATTATTATTAAATAATATTAGGATAATTTATTATTTATTATTTATTATTATTAATATTATTATTATTATTAGAATTTCTTCACGTGCGTGAAAGTGTACTTGTATATACAATAAAAAAAAAATAAAAATATAAAACTAGTAGACTACAGTGAGTGGAAATTATTTTGATAGCATCGTACACAAAAATTTCAATTAATAAAAATTGATTACCGGAATTTTTTAATTTTACAAAATAACAACTGTTGAAAAAGTTGATGAATGATTAAGGAAGCAGAAGAGGAATATGAAGAAGCAAAAAATTATTTAAAGGAATGACACTGGTGAAATAAACAAAAACAGGCAAAATATTCACAAGAGGTAATGACCAATTGATTGTTTTTCCTAGTATCATTTTCTAATGATTTGGGATTAGTATCAATATTATCAGAAGAATTATCACTGCCTTCTAATCCATTTACAGTATTGTTTTGTAACTGTTTCTGTTCTAATTTCTCAATTCTAACTTTAAGTTCAGCATTTTTAACAACAATATCTTTATTATTTTGCTCCAGTTTAGTAATAATACAGGTCAAAATATAGATACACTACACATATCTGGTACTTGATGTCTATATGATATATTATATTTTGACCTGTGTAGATATGTCATTAAAGTTTGCTTAGTTATCATAGTAAATTTTTTAGAGTTGCTTATTTTTAATTAAAATTTGAAAATTTACATACAAAAATCATATTTTTCTTATCTTATTTTCTAATTTAGTATTATCTGACCTATTTATAAATTGCTTGGGGTTCTTATTTAACAACATATCTAATAATACCATATCACTAATGCAGATTGTATAAAATTTTAGCATAAAAATTATAATAACAAAGCAATAATAATTTTATTTGTTAATATAAATTTTATGTTAAGACTTGAAGTATATCATTAAAATCTATGTTTGCTAATAATAATATGAAGAAGTATAGAACTCAGGCCAATAATTTTTTAAACAGCTTCTGATTTCCCATCTCCATTTCAAATTTCTTTATCTTTATCTTAAAAATTCATTCACCTTGAAGATAAACATAATTAATTTCTTTTGTTGTTTTTTCCATCCTAGTTTGAAATACTACTTTGTCAATTGCATGTGAATTGTAAACAACTGACAAAGAATTTACTCAAGATCAAAGATTGTTATAAGCAAAATCATATTAATAAACCCAGTTACTGTGTCCCAAGTACAAGATACATATCCATTTAACCGAGAAACTACATAAACTCCAATAGTGTGATTTGTAGAAAACCTAAATGAGAAAAGTAAGTAAAGAAACAAAGTTATTTAATATGAAAAAAGTATAATGAAGATAGAAAATAACTAGCTTACGCATTTAAAAGTCCATCCATTTCTATAATATGATTTTTTGAGACAGAAACAGTTTGCCAATCCTTGCATTGAATTACAAAGATATATTTTTGAAAAGAACCAAATATATCAATACCATAATCACCTGATTGACTATAATGTAATTTTGATAAGTAATTTGTTATTATTATGAAGACTAAATACTTAGAAGTTGACTATCAAATATTTAACTCATGTTCCTTATTCATTACATAATCTATCAGTATTCAAAGCAGACTACTGGTTTCAGCATTGTATCTCAAGTGGTTCAATATGCTTCCAGTTTACTGTTGGTTTATTACCTAGTAGCAGCATAACTTCAGGAACATATAACTAACAAATTATTTAGTGAAGTTACTTATCCACTATGATTAGCCCTGATATTTAACTTCTTCAAAACTTTAACAACACGGTTTTCAAAATTTTTTCTTGTTACATAGTATTTGACATATTGTTATAGATATACATGTTATTCAAATTATTTTTCAAAATTCCAAATTCCAAATTCAAATCCCAAATTCAAATTCCAAATTCCAAATACTATATAATCTCAAATTCCAAATCCCAAATTTCAAGCAATTTGAATAACATGTATAGTTATAGATATAAAAAAATAATTTTTGGTAAAGTATAAAAATTATTATTATAAAGTTGTAATTAAGTAAAAAAACAAAAACAACAATTTGAACAAGAAGATCCTTTTAAATAGAAAATTTACTGATAGCAAAGTAAACAACCAACTAACAATGCAAAACATAGATGCATTTAATTTTCAGAAAGTAAATATTTTGAAAATAGCCATGATGTAAAAAAAATAATAATATAAATAAACAAGGAAATGCAAACAAAGGAAAATTTTAAGGGATGAAATTATTAGAAAAGTATAGAAAGTTCTAGCAGAAATCGAGCACAAATAACATGTGAAAACGTAATTATATTTTTTGTTATAAATCAATGAGGACATTGATTCTTAAAGGAGAGAATAATGTAACAATTTCTTTATTAGTTTTCCTCCTTGCAACGGCAATTGATGTGTGCAATATGGATTTGATAAAAGTACATCGCATCACCTCATTAGCATGTCATTGATTTTATTTGCACAAGCCATAATGTAATTTCCGCAATACATTGTTTAAGGGCTTCGTCGTCGTCATCAATTTTCTCGAAAACTTTGGAGAGAAAATGTTTGTTATACCACCTTGTAGCTGTTCCCAGCGAAAACTTACTTGGAATGAATTGTTTTATACTCGTAATGTTGTCACCATTAACTTTATATTCACATAGTAATTTTTTTTTAGCTCCTCTACAGTTTTATAAGATGAAAAGGATCGTCCTTGATATCTGATCTGAAATAAATTTTATCAATCAAGTCATAACTTTTCTTCAGTTGTTTCAAGAAAATCAAAGCTTCTTGGCGAAAAATTTCAAAGTAGGTTTCATTAAGCTTTAGATCCTTCCTCCGCAAATACTCAATTAATTCTTCTGTATCATAATCTTTTAACTACATCCGCCATGGTACCTCTTCGCCAGATGATACGCTTGAGGGTGAGGCTGGTTCTGAAGACATGTTATCGTTTTATATTGGTATGTGGCGTTGAAAATCTGGTTTTATGCAAAAGTTAGAATGCAATACTGGAAACAGAAACATGTTTTTATATTGTTTAAAAAGTTACACTAGAGAGGTCAGAAGATGAAATATGCATAGATCTCGGTGATTATGGAGATTGTGGAGATTTCGAAGCCTTATAACCTGTTAATAGCACTGGTAAAAATTGCCATGCTATTGCCTTTTCGAGTTTCGTTTGTATGTATTCTTATTACAATTGCAAAGAAATTTTCCCGGAAAATGTATATATATACGAAATCTGTTACACAGATGCAGTGGCATTATCATCTCGTGAGAAATAATTTGATCGGACAATTATAGCCTGATTTTATATATAAATTATATTATGGTATAATTATGGTTACAATAGGCAAGCGGGTAACTTATAGGGGAATGATGATGAACAAAGTTGAGAAGATAGGCATTTATTATTTTAAAGTTTTTTATATTTACATTATTAATATTAGCATTTATTTATTATAGTGTTATTATCTAATAAATTAATACAGTAGTCATAGATTAAGTTTATCGTAAAATAATCACGTGATGGGGGAAATTTCAAAGGTCATTTGAGGTTATTTCTTTGATATTAGTGGTGAAATTTGTTTTGGAAATGGTAGTATTTTTAGGTGGCAATAATAATCAATATTTTCGAAAGCATTTTCGGTGTTGGGAGGTAATGGGAATAGTAGTAGTAGTAGAGTAGTATTGATAGTGAGAATAGAAATAAGCAAATAATTTTATAAAAATAATGAAGAATAAATAAATAAAACAAATATCAATTAAATAACAATTAAACAACAATGATTTCAACATTTCGATTTATTATTATTATATAAATTACAAATCGAAATTATATTTTTTTTAATAATAATAATAATAATAATAAATAATAATAATAATAACAATAATATTTTAAAATATTTAATAATTTAGGCACGAGAATTAATTATGGTAACAAATTCCGGTTTCAAAGATGCACCTCCAACTAAAAATCCATCAATATCTAGTTTTTGGGCTATATTAAATAAACAATAATGGATAATGACTTAAATAATGAACTTAATGAAAATAACGAATAATGAATTAAATGTTTATAACATACCAAGTCCTGATGAATTTCCACCAGTAACCGAACCTATGGTATAATTGTAAATCGTGGTTAATAATGTTACACCGACACATATTATGTCATCACAATGTTTAAATTATGTTTTCCATAAAAGGAATTTCTTAATACAGAAGTGTATAATTAATCAAATTTAATTAATCTTATTATTATTATTTTACCTCCATAAATTATACGCGTATTTAGAGATGTTTCTTCTGATACATTTTTAATTAACCAATTACGAATATAATTGTGAACCTCTTGAGCCTACAGTAATAATAATAATGATGATAAAAATATTAAAATTTTTTATTATGATATTTATAATTATATAATTATAATATAAATAATTATTTATTAATTTATTTATTTTTACTTGTTCGGGTGTTGCCACTTTTCCGGTACCTATGGCCCAAACAGGTTCATAAGCAATAACAACATTTGTCCAATCTTTAACTTTCTGAGAAATAGCAACAAGTTGTTTGGTTACTACATCATTTGTAACTCCCGCTTCACGTTCTTCAAGTCTTTCTCCAATACATGCAATTACTTTTATCCCAACTTCTAATGCATGTGAAATTTTGGAAGCGATGAGCTTAATGTATATATGATTAAGATATATAATTAATATAATTAATATAACATTATTATCACACAATAACATTCACATCACATCACAAATGTGAATAATAATAATAATAATAATAATAATAAATCATACCTCATCAGACTCATTAAAAATTGTTCTACGTTCGGAGTGACCTAAAATTACCCATCCAATATTAAGATCTTTTAACATTTCCGGACTATAATAATAAAAATTAAAATTAAAATTAAATATTATTATAAAGATTATTAATCAATTTAAACTCTGGTGTCCCCTTTTTATTACCTAATTTCACCAGTATAAGCTCCTTTAGAAACTTTATATGCATTCTGGGCGGCAACTTCAATTTCTTTACGAACCGATTTACGAACAAAATCGAGATATATTGCTGGTGGTGCAATCACTACCTCTACACACATATACAAAATATATAAAATATATAAATATCAATATTTTATATGAATACATTATATATTTTGTTATATATGTTATATAAAAAATATGTGATTCTTACCAACGTCTTCAGCAAAATTACTTGTATTCAAATTTTCAACTATTTTCATAAGACTGGCATGGTCACCATTCATTTTGAAATTACCTAAAAATGTTCAATCATTCATATAAGATATAGATAGATAGATAGATATATTTATCGAGCAATAGTAATACTATTTATACTACTGACCGCCTACGAAAAATTTGCGAACCATGGTTTAGAAAATAAAATTTAATTATTTCGTTTCAGTCTTCGAACTTAGATCTGATCTTGATGACACCAACATATCTAAATCTCAAATGCGGAATATCACGTGACTTATAAAGATTAGTTACGTCACGTTACACGTTACACATTGTATAAAGAGTATAATGAACATTTGAATTTTTAATTAGGTTATACAAGATAGATCGAAATAAAAACGCTGATCACGATTTTCACACAATGAGAAAATTTCGAAAATAATTATCTCTGGAACTTTCACCGCGGATGCAACATTTTTCGGTCTTTAAGTTTGCTTAATAATTTTTTGATAATTAATTAGTAAAAAAGATAGGTTTGTGTTACGATAGATAATTATGACTTGTCCTTTAAGATAAAATAACTCGAATAAAACAAAATTATCACCTTATAAATTAATTTTCTGTCCTACGCCGAATTCGGAATTTTTTCGGAGAAACTCTTCCTTTCTTTCAATAATTTGCAAAAATAAAAAATGACATTAAAATTTTTTGACAAGTTATCTCAAAACTTTATTGAACTTTTAAATGATAAAGATGATTTTAATGTAATAATTGATGTTGAAAATAAGGAAAAATCTTTTACAGCGCATTCTAGCGTATTGAAATATCGGTCATCATATTTCCGTAGAGAATTAGTAAATATTCCTCTAAATGAGGATAATGTTAAAATAATTACCAAGTCAACCATTTCTGCTCAAATTTTTGATGTTATTCTTAAGTAAATTATTGATAATAATTAAAATATTATAGTTATTCATTATCATTTTATAAATTTATTTATTAATTATTTATTTATGTAGATATATTTATGGTGGGATTGTTAATTTGGAGAATGCCGAAACTAGATTCATTTTTGATTTAATGTTGATTGCTAATGAATTCGAACTTGAGGAATTGACTAACTACATAGAAACTCTTCTCATTGACACTAAAGCTTCTTGGTTAAAAACATATTTTTCTCTCATTTATAATACTATTTTTAGTACAAATAACTTTAAAAAGTTAGAAATTTACTGTAATGATATTGTTGTGAAGTATCCAAATCTTATTTTTGATAGTTCAAATTTTACTTCTCTACAAGAATCTGCCCTGGTGTCGCTTCTTAAGCGAGATGATTTGCAAATGAAAGAAGTCGAAATTTGGGATTATGTCATCAAATGGGGAATTGCTCAGAATTCTACTCTTCCTATAAACCGTAAAGAATGGACCAAAGAAAATTTTATCACATTGAAAAATACTTTACAGCAATGTTTACTATATATTCGCTATTTTCATCTTTCAGCTGATGAAGTCTTAGATTCAATTAAACCTTACAAAAAGATTCTTGATAAACAACTTTGGGAAGATATCAATCAGCATTTATTATCTCCCAAACGACCAGTAAAATCAATTATTTTACCAGCGAGATCACTTTTAGATATTGATTTGCCGGCGAGATCACTTTTAGTTATTAATGATCCAAGTAAATTCTGAAAATATTCATGTTATGAGTATTTTAATATTATGTGCGGAATTATAATATGTTTATTTGTTGACACTTTACACTTTTGTATTTGATTTACATTTTTTAGTAACGAAAAACCTTCAAGAATCATCTACTACTCTCAATTCTGATAGTTTGACCGAAGGCGATAAAATTTTAAAATATAATTATAATGATTTTATTAGGTAGGATCTTGTTGACTCTATTATAAATTACCATAAATTTATGATTTACGTTTCCATTTTCATATTATTTTATGAAAAAGAATTGATGATTTTAAGGAAATGTATTTAGAAGAAATAGCTAAGCTTAAAGAGAAGAGAGATAATTGTGATGAATTTGGAGAACTTCAACCATTTGTTGAGGATAAAACTTATCGTGCATTTAAATGTAACATTCTTTCAATATTACATCTTCGAGATGTATCACTTGAAGAATTTTCAGAATCGTACTTTGACGATTTTGTTGCAGCTATTTGTAATGCTGATGGGGGTAAAAAAGATGTCAAATTATTATCCCTAATTTTGAAACAACTTTTAGATGAAGACAAAATTAAAGACCCCGTTTACTTACATGTTTATTGGTGGACAAATTCAAGTAGAATATCATTATACTTTCAATTAGCCCAGATGTGTCCAACAATTGTTAATGACTTTTCAGAAAGGAGAGCTAATTATACCTTTGAAGATTTTCTTATTCAGAAAGTAACAATAACGACGCTTAATGAGTTAAATGGAAGCAAAGCAGAAAGTATCAATGTTCACCAAATAGATCAATGGCATAAACAAGCCACAAAAATCATAACCTATACTAGAAAGCTGATTCGATTTCGAAAATTACCATCTTTAATTCAATTATTACGAATTTGCAATGAACTCGTTGCCTCAAAATCGATTTCTTTGAAAGATATTAAGGAAATAGTAAGACTTGGTCTAACTTCTGATGATCGTGAAATATTTTCCAAAGAATTCGTAAATTATGTCCTTAAAGTTCTGGATCAACTTGAAGTAAATGAAAAAAATTTGATTCCCATGCGATCATTTATCATGAGATGCCTTGATGTTATTTCAATAGAATCACAAGTAATCTTACACCTTTATCAAACCATTTTTTCTCGAGAACCTTTCCCCTTGATAGGATCAATTATAAGTCGTATTTTTGCAAAAGAAGAAGATGAGAATATCTTCTTTAGAATTTTCGAAAATGCTCATATGATTTTGCAACGTTCACCTCGTTTGAATGTGATTAATACTGCTTTGAAAGCCAAAGATTTAAATTCACCAATGGCGGCCCTGTGCTGTGATATTATTCAACAGAATTACTTTTCAGAATTAGATATGGCAGATATGATTGAATTCTTCCTTTCAGCATCTAATGCACTACTTAACACGGAAATAGAACCTTTACAACGCATTACATCAATAGCATTTCTAAAAGAGTTTGTCGGTAGACTTTGGGAAACGACAATAACTGATGATTTCACACGACCAATTGCAATAGATAAAATAATGGAAATTGGAAATTTTAATGTTCAAACAGTTCTTGATCAAATAAATAATGTCATGGCAATAGAAAATCCTCTAATTTATTCTCTTAAGATCTACTTTTTACGAGATTTATGGTTTAGAAATTTTTCAATTGATGATATTAAAAAATTCTGTAAAGGACAAACAAGAACTCTACCGTGGTTATTATCATTAGAATGGGGAGATAATAATGATAACAGACTTCCATTTAACACATATTGGTATCTTCCTGAATATGCACAAGCTGAAGACGCATTTAGATTTCTATATAGCATAAATAATAACAGTCAAATGCAACAATTCACGCAATTATTACCAAATAATCTTAACTCTAGAATTGCATTTATGGGGCTTATCATATCTCGTCTTCATACTATTAGGGCTTCACGTGAATGGGGTCCAAGCGAAATTCGAGCAGCAGGTTTTTTGAAAAATGTTAGCAGAGTAAACGGATTATCCGATATTTATAAGAACTCTATCAATAAAATAATATCAAATAGACATCCATTACTTCATTTCGATGCTAGAATGGATAATAATACTTTATTCATAAACTCAGTGATCGCTCATACAATAATATTGCACGCATCTATGAATCCAAACGTATCACCTCTCACTACACTTTTACATAGATTAGATTTATGTAAAAATATGTATATTTTAACTTCTGCTGTTATAGGAGTAGAACAAGTTACTCGGTAAGTCAAATATAATATAAGTGATTATATTTTTTAAAAAAAAAATTTATTAAAAAAAAACTTGTATTTTGTAGATACACTTGTGAGTGTGGTTATAAATATATTATTGCTAACTGCGGTTATACTATGAATGAGCAGAAATGTCCTGGATGTAAAGTAAGAATGTTAGGAGGTGCAAATAATAGAGCTCATTCCTCAAATATTAGAACGCAACCAACTAATGACTTAGCTGGTTATATTGGAGAGACACCAAATCAGGATATCACTTATTGTATTCGAACTATGACACCTACTTCTTTCAGGATATTACATTTATTCGTTCACATTCTCATAGGTGCTTCGGCTCCTTCAACACTTGCAATTAATTTCCTTCAGAAAAACAATCAAGTTGCTACTGATACGGAACATTATTGTCTTGGACATATTCAAAATGATTGGAATGTTCTCAAACAAATTCTTAATTGTTCTGATGAGAATTTAGCATTAACATTACATTCAATATTGGCGAACATGACACAAAATCCACCATCTGCATCTAATTTAAACGCTCCGAATCAACGTGAAGAATGGGAAACTCTATTCACTAGAAATTATGTGTCTTCCCAAATTAAAAGTATAACTGAAACAACCACAAATTTCCGTACTAGGCTCGACACTGCATCAAACGCTGTACAAGGAAATAATGCTAATGTTATTGAATCCGAAATAAATCAAACTTTGACAACGGTCGATATATCTCAATTACCTCGACTTTGGCGTAAAATTGGAATTAACACTTTTGAAAGTTTCCGCGACTATTATAATGGAAATTTAGCTCAATATAAAGAACAATTCCCTGTATTAGCTGTGTACTTCAAACATGAAGAAAGATTAACACATGTAAAACATCTTTGGGATATTGTTAAATTTGTTCAATTACTATCAGCCCGCCTTTCTTATCGATTAAATAGAAACGAAGTTTCAGCCTTAACGTTCCGTAAATATTTTTCGAGCGAGAGAAATGATGAAGCTTTAATGACAGCTTATAGAGATTTTGAGAATGCTTGGAATTCCGTGATTTATAATGTAGATAAATATCAATGTCATAAAATTAATATTAAACCTAAAATGAATTTTGACCAGAAACTCATTTTGGCATTAATTGAACCTAAAGATGAAGGAGTTTTTCTTTGTGCAATTCTAGAATATTTAGTTTTTATACAAAATAAATTCATAGAAGAAATTATGACAATTAAACCTGGAACCTGTAGGTCCCTTAGATTTTTAGAAGATTCTGATTCCTTTGATGAAACTGAAGGTCCATCTCAATATTATATTCAATCATTAACACTTGAACGATCGAGAAAAGATAATTTAATATCATACCAATGGGAAGGTGATTATGATGGAATTCTTCAATTTAGTGAAAGAAATTTAGGACTTGGACGTGGTCAAGACATTATTTATGACTTACAGAAAATTGAACAAGAACTCGCTAGGTATTTAGTTTTTGAAAAAGTTCACATAGAGATGATAGAAAACACTACACTATTCATGGAACCTTTTTCATATCATATGGAATTGTTTCAATCATCTACGAAAACTATTGGAGATATTAGAAATTTGATTCCCCAAGAACCAATATCCCCTGAAAAGGTTTCAGCTATCATGGGAATCCCAACAAATTCATTTAATTTCACGCCAGATCAAATGGACACCTTAATAGATAATCCATCAGATATTCTATCAGCATTAGAAATTCTTTTGTGCTTTGTAAAACGTAGTCCTGGTGGTGATGGTGAATTTTCGATCAAAGAATATATATCTCAATGGGCATCACTATCAAAAATTTCCGAAAATGCTAAATTCAATAGTTTGTTGAACGCAGACCTGAAGCTTAAACATTTAGTTGGATTATACGAATTAATTGAAGAACAAGTGGCTGATACCACTGTGAAATATGTTTCTGAAAAATACCAAGTTCCAATCACAAATGATTTAGAAAATTCTATAAATAAAGCTATCGATTGGACAATACCCCCATCTCAAAAAGAACTTCTTCCAGCTAAAGCATTTGCTTTAGCATTGAAAAGATTTATGTATCGATGTTTACAAGGAGAAGATATAAAAGAAAGCGATCCACTCAACCTTTATATCTGTGATGAATCATTTTATTTTTGGCCGTCTTCAGTTTCTCAAAAATTGATTGATGATCTATTTCCAGATGAAATAATGGTCTCGCATACTTTTACTGTATATGAATTTATCACAAAACAAATTGAGGTATGTTTTTATGATATTAAAATTATTATCGCATCTTTTTAAATTTCATTTACATCCTAATTATCAAAAAAAAAAAAATAGAATCTCATTCGAGCATCCAGTCGACAAGAAAAACCACGACACGCGCCTTCAACGAAAAGAGGTAGAAATCCTAAGGGTAGATTCGATTAGTAGTTCTTTTTTTTGGTTATTTTTTAGTGCATTAATTATTTTGTTTTTTTTCTACAAATTTATGTTAACATTAAAATATTAAATTAAATAAAATAACATATTATTACAATCAATTTCTTAAATGATTTATTTTATTTATAATTGTCAAGGGAATGTTGATAAATAAAACAAATAGACATTTCTAAATTAGTTGCTATTTAATATTTTGTTTTCATAATGTTTATAATATTATTAAATTATTTTATGAATTATTAAATTAATTAATTATCAAAACTATTAAAAATATTAACCCACTTTTAAAAACATTCATTTTATTAATAATTGATGATATTAAATTATTATATATCTGAAACCAATTGACTAAAAAATTTAAATCATCTTTATAAAGACTTCGATTTGCGTTTATGCATACGAATAACACTTTTTTTTTAAGGTGGTCCCAGTGTCTTATACTTATGTTACATATTGGTATTAAGCAAGCCCCCGCACTAATAATGCCGAATATTAATTCCCTGAGATATCATCACGGAAACTGGCGCAAGAGTGTTATTATTTAAAATATACATTGTTATTATTTCAACTATTCTATAAGTTAATTTACATTGTTATATTTAAAATAGAATATTTTGGATTTTAACATTGTAATTTAACTATACACATTTTTTGTCTGTTTCTTTCTGTAAATTTAACTTAACTGAATTGCAAGTTCATATTCAGGACTTTATGATTCAGTAAATTATGATATTGTAACAATCCGTGTAATAAAATTTAATCGTAAATTCAATTTTAATAATGTTTTGTTTTATCTTTTTAACTTATGAAATTGTATCGGGGATAAAAAAATCCAAAATTATTACATGTATCAAAATTCTTCACATATGTTATTTTTTCTACACTAATTCAATTTATATAAATCATAACCTCATTCAATAAATATATTAGCATTTTCATGAATATAGCATCTATTGATTGTGATTGAAAGGTCACGGTATCGGTATGTCGCCCAAATCATTTTTGTCAGTCAAAAAACAAGCTGCGAAGAGGAACATTAATATTAACAGATCTCTGACTTAGAAAATAAACTTATAATTTTAATGTACATCTTAAAAAAAAACATGATATTTTATTTTATGTATTTATTCTTATATTGTACAAATGTCAAAAAAAATAATTAAAAAGAAATAAAATAATATGCTACTATATACATCAATTTTTCCCGTTTTTCCTACGATATTAATAATTTCAAAACGCTTACATTATAATTATTGTTTCTTGGTTTCCAGTTCGTGTTAGGAAATCTACAAATAGAGAGACGACGCATAGGCGCAGGCCACGATCAACACAGTCCTATACGCCGTCGTTAACAATAAACAACACAAACAACAGAAAAATAAAATAAATAGAAACACCCATCTCATTTTAATATTTTCCACTATCTTCTAAATCTTCTTTCTTTTCTTTCTTCCAAACCTACCTCAAATATCGTCGTCCTAATAGATGTGAAAAAGGAAAAAAAATAAAGGTTAATATTTGTAATAAAAACTCAAAGATTAGGTATTAGGAAAAACGGAAAAAATGAAGTTAAATCAAGAAAAAAAAAGGAAAAACAAAAGGCGAAAGAAAAGTGAGGGTTTAAATATCTTTTTTTTTGTGAGAAAAAAAAAACGAATGTCATTTCTTAACTTTCTTAATTAGGACCGAACCATCGAGATTTTATCTAATCATATGAAAACTTTACTTTTGATCTTTATTACGACAGAAATTTCGAATTTTAAAACTCAGATTATCATACAAATTTCCTTTTTTGAAAAACAATCGATGTTCTAAAAATTTCGATGACATCATAATTAAGATATTAAGACTATACGTTGATCAGAAAAATTCCTCAGCTATTTTGCTTTCGTTTCACTTTTTTTCTCTCCTAACTTTTCTTTTTTCTTTTTTCTCCGCTTTTCTAATTTGAAGTTTACTATTATTATTAAAGAATATCAAAGAATAAAAATATTAACCTTTATTTTTTTTTTTCTTTTTCACATTCTATTAGAACGACGATATTTGAGGTAGGTTTGGAAGAAAAAAAAGTAAGAAGATTTAGAAGATAGTAGAAAATATTAAAATGAGATGGGTGTTTTCTATTTATTTTATTTTTCTATTGTTTGTGTTGTTTTGTGCTGTTTATTGTTAACGGCGGCGTATAGGACTGTGTTGATCGTGGCCTGCGCCTATGCGTCGTCTCTCTATTTGTAGATTTCCTAACACGAACTGGAAACCAAGAAACAATAATTATAATGTAAGCGTTTTAAAATTTTATTGATAGAAAAGCGGAAAATAGAAAAAAAAAGGAACTATTTTTATATTTTGTAATATTTTTCATAATGAATAAAGTAATAAAATAATGAAATTTAAAAGAAGTATTGAAATCATCTTTATTATTATTTAAAAGTGTTCATTACATTATTATTTTGATTGAGTGCACGCATACATCTGAAAGAAAAAAATGAAAACACGTATAATTTTACTTCATATAAATGGTTAAAAAAATAAATTGGGAGACAAACTAGTGTTGAGACACGAAGTTTTTTATTGTTAAATTCTTCGAGATGAATCAATATTACTGGTGTCTGATAAAAGTTGATAATAGAATAACATAGAATCAATAAAAGAATTCAAATTGCCAAATGTGAAGTGTGTTGTTTAGAGGAACAAGTAAATCGAACACTTAAAACAAGGAAATTTAGGAATGATTATATCAAATAAAAATTATCATAATAATCATAAGATTTGGTTACTGTGAGTTACGGTCACGAGTAGTAATGTATGATTATTTGTTAGATCTTAAAACTGTAAATTTTATTTGTTAAAAGAGTGTTATTCGATTTGACTAGCATGTATCGCGTTTAATCTTTTGTATTCATTCAGAATGGCCCTCGGTGATTTCAAATAGTTATAGTCAAAGTTTATGATACGGAGATTCTGCCATGGAGTTGCACAGCTCATCGCGACGTAAGCTTGACCTTCAGCAAATAAGGATTCATCAACGGAAGTAGTTACATGAGGTAATGTTAAACCTTGCACTTTATAAGCGGTGAGGACAAAGGCATTCCGGAGTGGGAATTGTTTTTTTGATGCATGTTTTCTATCTATATTAAAATAGACAGTTTCTTTCTAAACGATGACTTTACTTAAGTTTGTGAAAGTAGGGAAAGTTATTTTTACATTTTGGTCATCAATAATTCTTGTTATGATTCCAATTGAGCCATTGCAAATATCATCATTGAAAAGTTTGTTATTTAGGAACATGACATGCGCACCTCTAATGTTTCAGAAATTCCGGTGAAGCCTTTGTAGATAATTTCTCTAAATTTATCTTCATCACCTTATCTGATATAAGACACATCCAGTCACATACTTGTCATTTCCTGCGACAGTTTTAATGATATGAATATAGATGACATAGTTTCACAGAATGGACGAAAATTTTAATGACAATGTTATCTTTTATTGTTTATATCTTTTCATTTATTTATAAGATTGGGAACTCGTTTTTATTACTAGTAATTTAAAAATGAGGAAGTGGTGATATGCAATGAGTATTTTTCTTCTATTATTGTTTTTTATTATATAAGATTCAAATTTTTTCTTTGAATGGGAGTTTTATTATTTCAATCTGCAGGGAAGTTAACACTTTTTTCTCATCTAATTAATCCATCGTGGTTTGATCCTTTTTTTAATTTATTTAGGCAAATAGCTTTTTGATCAAGACAATTAAGCTATCATCTTATTGCCTTTATTAACTTGTTGCAACTATACTTGCATGCAAAATTATTTTGAAGCCTTGAAATTACAATTTTGGGCTAATAAAAAAAAGTTTGCTCGTGTTTTCTGCTGCTAGCCTTTGAAACCTTTAGGCTAGCATTTAGCTTTTGAGCCAAAATTTAATAGAATTTAGTTGATATAAAATCAATTAGCCAAAGGTGCAATTATTAAGTCAGCCTTAATATTAATTAAGCACATACTCCATATATTACAACTTATTATAGATTAATACCTAATATTTAATATTTCACAAAAAATTAATTGACACCATTCTCTTTCAAAAATAAAAATATTTCTTTAATATGTTTCATATTTGATAACATAGTAAAAATCATTTAATAACTTTATTTTATTTTATTTGTTAAAATTGTTTACATCATAATGATATTTATGTAATTTAAATAATTTATCACTTCAACTGTTAGATAATTCAATCTAGAATTCGTAATTATATATAAGGACAATGGAAAACAACAGGAAAATAAAGATTTTAAAGAAAAAAGATACTATAATATAGCTTTTTGCTAACAAAAATTTTATTTTTGAGGGTCACGTTATTATGGCTCATTGATCAATTATGACCGCCGAGCCACCTTAGAAATAAATTACGTTTACGTTACGTTGACATAACGAATTAAACGTTTATAATAAATTACAACGAATCGGCTTAGGGGAGGAAGAACTAAAGGTAAGCATTTCTTCTTTTTGATAATTGAATTACAATAAATTTAAAAGTATAATAACATTTAGTCAGATGATTTAAAAATCTATGTTATGCATGTAATAAATAAATGTATAATAAATATAATAAATATGTATACTAAATTTATTGAATTTCAAATTTTAATAATTTTATTAAATAAATAAATGGCTTGGATACAAAAGAAACCAATTTTCGCTATACTACTTTTTAGTATAGTCTTATTCACAATTGCTCGCATATTGTTTGCGAATGAACAAATTACTACTGGCTCAGGTTGGATTTACAGTTCA
>PQFF01000024.1:598084-626776 GCA_003547095.1 Diversispora epigaea | reverse complement strand
TCACAATTGCTCGCCTATTGTTTGCGAATGAACAAATTACTACTGACTCAGGTTGGATTTACAGTTCAACTTCCTTGTTTAATATAAAAATTCCTTTATATGATCTATTTCAAACATTTAACATTAAAATTATTATAACTTTTTTTTTTTTTATAGCAAGGCATAGATATATAATTACTTTGGATAAAAATACACCAAAAGAACGTATGGAAGAAATGGAAGATACACTTGTAGGTCTTGGAGCGGTTATAATTCATAAATATACAATAATAATGAAAGGGTGGGCAGTTGAAATGTCTGATTCATTGGTTAATCCTTTGTCGGAAGATGAATCCGTAACTTCAATAGAACCAGATGGAGAGGGTAAAATAATATAATTTATTCAATATTTACTTAATATTTAATATTTATTCAATATTTAATATTTATTTATTTTATTTTTAGTTAATATAAATTCCCATAAATAATGGTTATAAAGTTCAAAAGTGGTTAAAGGTATAAAATAATAATAATAATAATAATAATATGGTGTTGTCTTTAGTCTTCATTAATTTAATTAATTGCTAATAATTTATTTACCTTTTTTTTTTTTATAACAGATATTATGTGTTATTATTACTATTATTATTATTATTAAAATTATATCTATCATTTATTTGTTCATTCATTTGTTCATTCATTTTATTGTGTTTATTTATTATGAATTTATTATTTTATTTAGTTAAAATTTTTTTGTATTATTAATTTATAAAATTATAATTATAATAATAATATTATTATTTGATCTTTATTATTAANGTAGGTCTTGGAGCGGTTATAATTCATAAATATACAATAATAATGAAAGGGTGGGCAGTTGAAATGTCTGATTCATTGGTTAATCCTTTGTCGGAAGATGAATCCGTAACTTCAATAGAACCAGATGGAGAGGGTAAAATAATATAATTTATTCAATATTTACTTAATATTTAATATTTATTCAATATTTAATATTTATTTATTTTATTTTTAGTTAATATAAATTCCCATAAATAATGGTTATAAAGTTCAAAAGTGGTTAAAGGTATAAAATAATAATAATAATAATATGGTGTTGTCTTTAGTCTTCATTAATTTAATTAATTGCTAATAATTTATTTACCTTTTTTTTTTTTATAACAGATATTATGTGTTATTATTACTATTATTATTATTATTAAAATTATATCTATCATTTATTTGTTCATTCATTTGTTCATTCATTTTATTGTGTTTATTTATTATGAATTTATTATTTTATTTAGTTAAAATTTTTTTGTATTATTAATTTATAAAATTATAATTATAATAATAATATTATTATTTGATCTTTATTATTAAAGTTAATAACTATCATTTGAAGACAAAGCATTCTTTACAACTTGAGCCACAACATTTTTAGGTGCTCTTCCGATATCAAGATTTAATTCTTTCATAACTTTTCCCATATTTTTAATTCCACCATCATCTTTAGTTAATCCCATTTTTTTAATAACTTTAATAACTTCTAATCCAATTTCCTGTTCAGTCATTGGTTGAGGTAAATATGAATTTAAAATATCTAATTCTAATTTTTCAATTTCTACTAAATCCATTCGACCCGCTTTGGAAAATTGATCAATGGATTCTTTATGACGTTTGATTGCCCGATTAACTATGGGATAAATATCTTGATCAGATGTGCCGATCTGAATGGAAGTGGATGAGGAGGAATCAGAAGGGACGGATTTACTGGCATGAGTGACATCCGAGAGAAGCCCCTTAATTTTAAAAATTTATAAATAATATTTTAGATAATAGATGGATAATAATAATGCCGAAATCATGTGAACGATAATAATAATAAATAAATTAATTACCCTAACAACATTTAATTTCACTTGATCTTTATTTCTCAATGCATCTTTTACATCAGTTTTTAATTTTATGAGGAGAGGAGAAATTTTTGTTTCAGTTCCTATTTTTCATTATTTTCATTAATGAAATAAATAGAATATAGAAATAAATATAGAATTAATATAGAAATAATGATAATTTTTTATTATTATCAATAAATAATTTTAATTAAAGAATACCTTCTACACTATTATTAATCGTAGAATAATTTCTTACCCGAAAATAATTTTTTGAATTTATTGTCTCGGGATAATTACTATAATTACATACGTTTAATGTACGTATAAATCTGATAGACGAAAATACATTATGATAATAAATATTTAAAAGTCTAATACTATTACGACTACCATAATTCCCATTAATAATACTACTCCCAATACTCCTACCACGAAATGACGACAAAAAAGAACAGGAAAAGGAATACATTTTTACAAAGAAAAAAATTTTTATAAAGACCAATCAAACAGTATCAAAAATAATGAGATGAAGAAGTCACATGTAGCAGAATTTATTTTAACACCCATTGAATGTTGTATTACATCAAATAATATGTCAAAAAAATATGAATCAAACTGATATTTATTACAGAATTAATATCTATTGTTATATATATTGTAAAATGCTGTAAATAACTGTAAATACTTGCATAGATACTTGTACATAGTGTTGAAAGAAATAAAATATATAAAAAGTTACAAAATTTTAAAATATTGTAAATATTGTAGAGAAAGAAAAGAAAGAAAAGAAAGAAAAGAAAAGAAAAGAAAAGAAAAGAAAGAAAGAAAGAAAAGTGGGCTTATACGGAGGCTTATGGAAAAGAAGTGTATACTAAATAGTCAAGCCACAATAAGAAAGTGTATTACATGCTGAAACTATTACATATTATAATAATTAATAATATTTTTTATTTTTATTATTTAGATTGTATAGATTGTTTAGAGAATAAAGGAATATATTAGTAAATAATTTTTTTAAACGTTTTGATTTTATTTCCGACGATATTCTAACTGTTCGCGTGTAACATCGGACTGGTATTGGTTTTCTAAATCGATTCATTCGTGAACCTTTTTATTGATATTTTATTGATTATATTTTATAATATTTATGGTCAATCGTACTCTGTCTACAATTATACACCCCGTTTTTTTTTTTTGTCTGTCTCTTAAAAAAACCTCCCCAAACTTCACACCGCAAATTTTATTGCCCTTTTGAATAACCGCCCCTCCGATAACGTTTCCCCACTTTTTATTTTTGTCACTCACCTCTCTTACTTTATTATTTTCGCGTCACTTTGTCCACTATCGCGTGTTTTAACTTTTAACAGTTCACTTCTGTGTTCTTTCTCTATATTAACGCGGACTATATATTTAAGCGTGGTATTATTATCTATTTTATTTAGTAATTTTGGGTTCGGGAGACTGCGTTCTTATCATCGATCTCTAACTAATTAGTTAGTCTCTCCTCCCTTCATCATCAATCTTACCTCTATTACCTTTCTTACTTTTCTCTCATAAGCTTGAAATCTTCTATTGTTTATTTTTTTATAGAACACCACCAAAAAAAAAGGGGGTACTTTCTTTTATATCATAAAAATATATTTTCTATATTTTTTAAATTTCCGATTGTAGCGTTTGGAGGAGGAGTGGATAAAGTCCACTCTATACTTATTTAATTATTTATTTATTTTATTTATTTGTTTTTTCATTATTATTATTTTATTTCAATATTTATGTACTAATATTTATTTAAAGATTACCTCCATTTTTATTTAACTTGACAAAAAAAGTTCTTTTGTTACTACCGCGCATTTTACTAAAAATAAAAGATCAACACTATATATATTAACTCATATCAACACGTGTATTTGTGTTTTCCCTTTGTTTATTATTAGTTTTTATTATTAAAATTTGTATTTAAAAAATGAACATGGCTTCGGCTCATTTATCATCCTTTACTTCAATGTTTAACATTCCCTCTATCCCTAAAAATTCCTCTAATCCCGTGTTTCCCCTTTCCTTACCATTATATTCGACAACCAATAATCAAACAAAGACAATGGAAGCGCGAAAAGAATCAGAATTTGTTGACAATATTCTTGAAAAAGGTTCACCAAATAAACTTCCACGCGTCGTTTTTAGTTCATCATTCTCTCCACAAAGAGCTATTTCTCCAAGTGATTTTTCATCAAGTCCTGCATCATATAGTTCAGCCGAAGAAGAAATTTTTAATAATGTAGATACTATATCATCTAGACCTGAATTACCTAAATTTGAATTACCTAAATTTGAATCTGATACTTTATCATTAAGACTTGAATCAACTAAATTTGAATCAATCACATTTAAATCTTTAACCAATAATAATAATTTAGTTAATAATATACCAGGAAAGTCATCAAGTACAACAAACCCGATACATCTATCTCCTTCATCATTTTCCGTTACAAGTAGTGTGGTGTCTAGCCCTTCTTCCAGATCTCAAAGTCCACGTCGTTCATCAAGAAGACCTAAACCTAGTAAACGTTCTAAAGAACAAATATTAGGTAAACGACGTTTATCCGGACCTGCTACGCGTCTAAGAAAACATAAATCAATTATATCTGAAGATGAGGAAAAAGAATGTTATTATCGCGAACGAGCAGCTCCAATACCTGAAAAACTTGATGCTCCATATACAAAAACCAAACGATTAACCATGACCAATATATATGGTGTAGTGGGATGTGGTGGATATAATTTTAATCCTTCCAAGAATCCGAACTATCCATTCCCTCCTTCAAAAATTTCAATTATTTCAAAATGGTCTCCTGGTCAACATAAAGTATTCCTTGCATCATATTTAGAACATGGAAAAAATTTTCCATCGATTGGAAAACAAGTTCATAAAACTACTGCGGAGGTGGTAGAATTTTATTATTTGATTAAACATACTCCACAATTTAGAATGGCCAAAGCTATGAAGAAAGAGTATGAAGTGTATGAAGAAGATCTTAGTAAAATTGATGTACAGGTTAAAGGTTTAGCTAAGTTGGCAAATGGAAAGAAAGGAGGTGGTCGTAAAAAGAAAGCAGCTCGTAATTAAAAAAAAAAAATTCGTTAATTCTTTCTTGTTCTTTAGATAAAAAAAAAAAACGCGTATATTTTGTTAAAAAAAACTTCAATCACTCCGTAGAAGAAGATGATGATAAGAAATAATAATATTTTGTTGGAATATTGGGACATTTTTTTTCTTTCAGTTTACTATTATGTATGTAATTAAAAAAAAAAACAATTATATACAAAAAATGCCGACCGGCTTGGCAAAAAAAATTACCACTTGAAAGTTGTATTTTTTTTGTTGTATATTTTCATAATTATAACTTTTATTTAGAATTATTTTTATATTTAATTTCAAACCTCTTTTCGATCTTTGTTTTATTATCATTATTATTATTACTATTATTATTATTATCATAATCATTATTATTATTGTTATTTTTATTATCAAGGGCTACCACAATTTCTTTTTTTTCGTTCTTTGCATTTAATTTTTTTTAAAAAATTTTTCTTGTATGTACTTCTTTTGTAAAGAATTATAGATGTTTTTTGCGCATCACCAAGAAAGACTCCAGAGAAAATAATTTTTTGGGGGTTTTTTTTGATTGAAAAAGGATTTTTTTTTTTTTGGCTCTTATTTCCTTTATTTCATATTTAATTATCACAAGGTTTTTTTTTTTGGTGGTGATTTTGGTGAGCCTGCGGATAAATGAACGAAGAAGAAAAAATATATCAACCAAATGTTTATTATAGAATTATAATTTCGTGTTTGTTTATTTTTTTTCTTCTTTATATTCTTTTTTCTTTCTCTTTTTTCCTAACACTCATTCTTCAAACAACCAAATGTATATTTACATTTATTAGTAACAGTCGTAGTAGTAATAACATCATTTTATAAAAAATGGACTTCCTTTTCTTTCTCTCTCTTTTAATTTTGTCAATGTCATGTGTCATGAATATATAGTATATATATATTAAAATAAAAACAAGCAAATAATATTTCTTGTTTTTTTAACTTTTATTAAGAGGATTAAGAGGATTATTATATGGATTATACTGTATAACAATTTATGATGACCTTTTTTAACATTCTTTGTGAGGCCAAGATGTAAGTGACAATTTCTTTTTATACGCTTTATTATAGAATGAAAAAAATAATTAAAATAATTTTAACATGGTTTCATTATAATATAATATTATTATAATATCGAGATTCTTTGTTAAATATAGAGAAAGGATCAATGATTGGTAATGAATTTGTTTAATTAAAAACGTTACGCGTTTAATATTCGAATTTAAGATCACGCGTTTGAATTTAACATTATTGAGAACATTTACACGTTAATTTGGTTAATTTAAATTTTGTTCGTAATTTAAATCACATGTCATTACGATATTAATCGTCAATTTTACAGATTTGTGAAATTATTTCATCTTCAAGATGTAATATATTATAGGTTATCTCGGATTCTCGGATTCTTTAAATTAAACTTTAAATTTTCGTATCACACGGTCTTTATTACCCGAGATCGACAGATATATAATATATACAGTAAGACCTTTTCCGTAAGCCTCTCTCGATAATAAAAAAAAAAGGTCGCCAGCATTTCTATACTATATAAAATCATAGTTTATCTTATTATCTAGTTGGATAATTTCATATTTATCTAAACGTTGATCCGGTATATAATTTTTTTTTTTTTTCATATCAAATTTTGGATATGGAAAGATTTGCACGGGTACAGTATATTCACTTTGTTCTGGTCTTTGTTGCATTCTTTGCACACACATAATATTCAATACATTCTAACTATATATATTCATTCTACATTCATTCTTGATATAAATAATTTATAATATAAATTTATAATTGTCATTATAATACGAACACTGATTTGTAAATTCATTCATTATTCTTTTTTTTTTTCTTTATTCGTCAAACAAATAAATAAATAAATATCTAAATGAAGTAGATTATTTATTATCAAAAATCTAAATCTAAATCTTAATAATAATAATAAATAACCTTTTTAGAAATTTAAAATAGATGCGATTGTAATACTAATTTGAGTTTTGATTCTATAATTTAACAAAGTGTTTTTAACAACAACCGAAATCAATCATATGAATTCTACTCCGTTTTAACCCATCCCTTTTTATAAGGAATTAGTAATTTCTCATATATACAGTATATATGTACCTGTTAACAAATTTTAACAAAATTTTGAAAATCAAATTTCTGGTGAGATTTAATTTTTGCAGTCACATTTTTATAATATATTGAATTCAAACTGCAATTAAAATAATTAAAATTAATTTCTATTAATTTATAAATATTAAGTCTAATTTCTGATTATTCACTAACCTAAATTAGTATTATTATTATTATTGAATTCAATCTGCAATTAAAATGATTAAAATTAATTTCTATTAACTTATAAACATTAAGTCTAATTTCTGATTATTCACTAACCTAAATTAGTAGTATTATTATTATTATTAAAAAGATGTCTAATAAGCTTACAAAGTTTACAGAATACCTAAGTTTTTCTTAAAAAAATTCTCAAGAACAAGTTTGAATCATTAAAAAAAGTTGAACCAGAAGACATTATTATAATTTAAATAACAATAGTATACCTATTTTACCAGAAGTGGATACAATATAATTATGTTGTATCCACTTAATTTAAGTTATTCTCAGTTTTGTTGTGTACTTTATATAACATCCACTGGTCAAATAAACAAAAATCAAAATCCTATTTGTGAAAATTCATAGTATAGTAAATTGGAATAAATTAATAGATCTTAGTAATTTTAGTTATCATCAGAATTTTATTTATGATAAAACTAAAACTCCTCATAGGCCAAGCTAAGCCTCATAAAGCTCAGGCCAAGCAAAGCCTTGCTTATATAGGCTTGGCTTAATTCGTGAGTTTTATAATAGATTTTATACATGTTTCCAAAATTGATTTTGAATTTTTGAGGTATTTTATCTTTTTAAGATTTATACAGAATCTATTCAATATATGGAAGTAAAAAAAATACCTAGTTATATGTATTTTTAATTATTGAATTTATCTGGGTAGTTAAAAAATTTTGAAATAATTTTGTCTTTTATAAAAAACTATTTTGACTTTTTTTCTGAAATTGCAATTTCGGGATTCCAAAATAATTTTGTGTGCAAGTATAGCAAACTCACAAATTTTATTGCAAGTTCGCAAGCTTTATAATAAGTTTATGAACTTTACAATAGACTTACAAGCCTTATAATAAGTTTATGAGCTTGCAAGCTGTATAGTAATTTTTAATTAAAAAATTTAATTAAACTTGTAAATTTACAAGTTTATACTTTTACTTCAAATTAATTTGATGTAATATAAAATAATTTTTTACTAAAATATTACTATAATAATTTTAAAAGTCCACTTCTTAGACTATACATGTTGTCAAAACTAATTTGGCCTTGACTCAACTTTTAAAATTTCAATTTTTAATTGTATCTGACTCAACTAATTATATCAATTACTAATAAAAATCAAAATTTGCTTTGACTCAACTCTAATTTTTCTTGATTTTAATTGCGTCTGACTCAATTCAATAGTTTTGATAACATGTATACCTTAGACTTTGTAATTAAAGTTAAATTATCTTTTTATTATTGATATTCACAAAGTTATTATTTAAAAATAATGTATTAATTTTTTAATTTTTATTAAATTTATATTACAAGGAGTAATTTTCTACTAAAATATTCCTTTTACAATTCAAATAGGTTAAATAATATTAAATTAAAAATAAATAACTTTTTAAACCATTTATTATAATGATTAAACAAATTTTAATGTAATATATTTATGAAATACTTGGAGTCCTATAGAATTTATATAAATCTCAAAAAAATAAAATATTTTAAAAATCTAAAATTAATTTTAAAAATATATATAATTATAATTAATTTTTACTACATACAACAATATGTCTATATTAAATTTATTAATTATTTTATTAACTTAAAAATAATAATATTATACAATTATATAATTAACTTTTGAACTAACTTAGTATTTATTTACATTATTACAATTTATTTTTGCTATCAATTATTTTATTTAACTTTTAGTTACTTATTCAAATCACTTAAACTTTAATTTAAACTACTATTAGAAAAAAGGAATAAGAGAAGTTTATATATTTTTTCTAAAGAATCTATTGTAAAAGTTTAATTCTCTTAGTATAAAATTTTATGCTGAGCTCTAATTTGTAAAAATAAATAAACAAAAGGAATAGCAGTAATTTTAATTGCACTAAAAAAGTAATATTTCTTAAAATCAGATGTTTTATAATAACACATTATGTAATAATGATATAATAATGATATAATAGTAAAATTATGTTTATATAAGTATAATTAATAATAAGTAAAATATAAAATAAAAACAATATTAATAATATAAAAAAAAGTAAAAATAATTATATTTAATTCTGATATCTCAAAATATTTATTTACTACATATGATATTTGTAATGTCTATCAAACTTTTCTGTCTTATTAAAGGAGACTCAATAGAATGTGTTTTTGTAATCAATATTAACAGGGACAAAACTATTTCTGAACTCAAAGAAATTATTAAGGAAAAGAACTAGCAAACATTTGATAATATCGATACTAGAAATCTAAAGTTAAAGAAAGTAAATATAAAGATTAACTACAACATTACTACTATTCATGAATCAGAATTACGAAATGGTATTCAGTTATATGCTACAGATAATATTGAAAAGTACTGGACTGAAATACTCCAGAAGAAGCATATTCATGTTTTTATAAAGTTATCACGTAAGTACTAAATACAATATATATTTTATTTCTATGTCAAGTACATATGACTTTATTTTTTTAATATCTTAGAAGAAATATTACTTAACTTTTATATATTATTCATATGCTTTTATTTCAAAATCTATATAACTTTATTATTGTTATTTTATTTTTAACTTATAAATATTCTAAATTTATATTATTTTATTTTTTAATTTGTGCTTTTACTTATTATTATTAAATTATTAGCTACCGAAAATATCGAAGAAATTCTTAATCCATATATTATTAATAAACCACAAGATTTATTTCATAAATCAATTTTAAAACTTAATAATATTCCAGATGGTATTTCTAATATTTCAACTTATCTGAAATTTGTGGGTCGTGAAGAAGAAGTCAAACAGTTGATGAAAAATATAGAAAATTTGTATTTCTTTATTAATGAACTTAAGCCAATAAAGGAAATAGAGTTCTCCACGATTGTTGGAACAGCTGGAAAAGGAAAAACCATATTTGTTCAACGAGCATATGAAAATTTAAAAATATATAATAAGATTATAAAACCTGAAGTTGTACAAGTAATAAAAGAATGTCAAAAAGCAGGTTGAAATTTTCGAATTGCATGTAATTATTTATTAAATACACAGATTAAGAAAAATTATGAGTCATCTTTTGGAAAAATTTTACTATATGAAGTTTTGAAATATCAATTACCGTAAGATCTTTTATATTTAATTTTCATTAGTTTACAATGCTTATAATATTTATTATACTTATTTAAAATTAATTTTATAGTAATAATATCAACAGTTTAAAATTTGGTGAAATGTTTGGAGATAAATTTAATTTTGAGGAAATTTTTGATTTAATTTTATTTTACATTCCATGTTTAAATAAAAAAATTAAAACTCCTCTTATTATCATCAACATCGACAAGATAAATGTATTGTTTGAGTCAAATAATAGCATTTGGCTTAAAATGGTTCTTAGATCTCTTGCAAGAGTTATTTCAAAAGGATATTTTCTCTTCATTGTTTTATCAAGAACTCATGCAAATACTTTGTTTAATATAATTAAATCAAGTAATATAATAATCGAAGACATATCTTTACATTACTTAATTCTGAACATGCTAAAGAAGTTATACTTGAACTGACTAACTGGAAGGTAAGTTATAATTATTAATATTTATTATTAGTTAATACTGAATTATTTTAACCTGAAATTTTTTTTAGGTGGTTAATGAAACAGAAAGGTGAATATTAGTTATAGGTTGCATATATTGTAATATTATATATGATTTTAATATTGAATTTACTGTTTGTAGGATTAATGAATTCTCTGAACATTTGAAATATATAATTGAGCTTCTTGATGTTGTCGGTCGTTTTCTTGAAGTTATAATTTTTCAAATGAATATCATTAGTACAAATATTTCTAATAATTTGACTGTGTTTAATAACACATTTTATCAAAGTAGATTACGTTATTTCTTGCAAAAATGTCAATATGAATCAAAACATTGTCAAAAACTTCTTGAAAGAACAAAAATGTTCATCAGTAAAAAGTATCAATGTTATTTTGCATATTTTGAATCAAAAAAAAATCTTGAAATAATACCTTTCTTAGTAACATATACTTTATTTGAGTGACCTGTTAATCGGAAAGATACAATTGGTATTATTAAGAAATATAAAATTGAAGTAAGTGTATTTAAATTTTGATAATTATATACTTTCTATATATATTTAACTTTAATACTATTTTCGCAGGATTTGGAGAATGAGGAACTTATTTTTCTTGATGGAAATAAGAGACTCAAATTTCCATTTCTTATTCTTTATGAAATCTACTCTTATTAGAATTATAATATATTTCTATCTATTTTGGTTCTTGAGTCTTTAGACAATGTGATTTTACCAGATCAAAATGAAAAATTAATTATCTCAATACTTGCATTTCGGCTATGAGCAATCTATCAGAAATCAATTGCTGATAAAGTTATTGATCCATATAGTTGTCAGCTTTCTCAACTTGTCCCAATAAGAAAAGAATAGAAAAATATATTACTTAGGTTTTTACCTATATTTACTGTCTGTTCAATAGAAAAACAGATTATTGAAAAAAACTAGAGACAATTTGTTGAGAACAATAAACAGTCTACACAATATATTGCTTATTATAACTTACAAAATGACAAATTTGCTGATTCATTTTTACTCACAGACCCACCTATTCTTATTCAAGATAAACAATTAGTAACTAATCATAAGAAAGTAATTGATAATTATTCATCAATTATATTAGATAAAGATCTTGTAAAATATGAGTACAATAAGTATAAAAATATTGGAGATTATATTTTTCTTTTTATTACTGATTCTAAAAAGCGTGATGATGAAACTTATAAAATAGATGAAATTTTAATAACAGAAGAAAAAAAAAAGATTTATTGGAGATTTATTAGCACTTAGAATATTGCATTGTATTGAGTATCAGTAGGGTATTAAAAGTTATAGACAAATAAAAATTAATTAAAATTAAAATATTAATTGTGATACAACAATTAGACAAATTTTTTTTTAATAAATTTTCCTAAATTAGAACTATTATATAATATATTTTGTGTTAAACTTAAATGTTTATACATATGTTTCAAATAAAATTGATAAAAAATAAAAATTTTAATTTTTAAACATTATTTATACTAAATTTGATAAACTTTAAAGGTAGATACTAACTATCTTATATAAAATTGTAGCTAAAAACAATATCTACAATTTCAATTAGAAGTATTTTTTATAATATTTAATAAAAATTTTAATTTTAATTATATATAAATAAAATTTATTAAAAATTCTAAAAAATAAAAAAAAATTCAAAAACAATTGTTTACCATTTTTATATATGAAAGTTTTTTTATTAAAGTACTAATAAAAATAATATTAAAGTTGAGAATATAAAGTATCATATATGAAGTATTCAATTAAAATTAAGTAAATAATTAATGATTGAATTTTAGAAAATAATTTTTGAATATCCAGTGTTTAACTGTTAATATTAAATCCAATTTGTAAGAAAAAATTTTAAAAATTTTACAAAAGATGCTACCCATTTTTGGCTATAGGATTAATTATTAACATACTTAATAGTTTATTAGTAAAAAATAAACCTTTATATGTAGTAACATTAGATAATTATTTTCAGATTTTTTTTGAATTTTTTAAAAAATATTAAAGATAAAATGATCAACATTGATTTTTTTAAATAATTATCAAAAGTTTCTATATATAGAAGTTTATTATTTACTAATAAATTATCAAATATGTTACTAATTAATCTTATAGTTATAAATAGTTGTAAAATTTTTAGAATTTTTGTTTACAAATTAAATTTAATATCAACGACTGAATACTGGACGTTCAAAAATTATTCTCTGAAATTTAACTGCTCACTTTTTATCAATAAAATCAGCAATATTTTTTGTCTTTAATGTTACTTAGTATTATTTTATTATTATTTAATAATTATTTCAAGAACTTTTTAATTCAATTTATTGCAAAAATTCTAAAAACTTCACAAAAGATGTTCCCTATTCATAGGTTCAATGAATTAAAAATTATATTAAAATAGTACAGATTGTGTACAAAATAAAACTTTGTTTAATTCGATAATATTAATTTAATCTACTTACTAGAGTTAAATTTATTACTAATACAATAATAGGTTATTTACAAATTAATTTTTTGTAGTGCAATGTCAACTACATTTTTAAAAATGGAGAATAATTTTGGAGTTCGTAGTCAAAGTAATAAAAGTACTATTTTATTCTTGTTTAAAAAGCATAAAGTAAATATTTATCTGAAAGTCTTATATAAAGGAAATTATACATATTTCTAGAACATACAGAATCCAAGGTATTAATAATGTATTCCATTTTTTTGAAACATATATTTTGAATTAAGCCAACAATTCATTTCTCTAGGTGTTAATGCAAAACTATGCGAAATACATAATGATATAGATTTTATAGAACTTGAATTACCACAAATAAAGAATAAGGGCAAGAAACATGATAAAATTTTTGAAGCGATCCATAATATTTTTGATGCTGAAATTATTGACAATAAATTGTTCATCAAAGTAGTGTTTTCATAGTTACTTTACATACATTTCTAATTCTTTTGTTGTTATTCAGTTTAATGGCGGGAATTAAAGCAGAAATATATATAAGGATGTAGTTAATTCACTTAACCAACAACTTCCAACTTGGTGGAATCAGATTGATACAAAATGTGTAGTTAATGGTAATCAATATCGACCTGATGCAGATAGTTGGAATACTAAACCGACACTTAATCAAAGGCGTGCTCCTATTATTAATTCAATTCCACCATCATTGTTATGGGTCGAGGTAAAGATCTTGTTTCCTTATTTCCAAAACTATGCAATTATTTCTTGATACAATCAACCTAATTAAATATTTGTAGGTGACCTATGACAAGACTGATAATTGTGATAATGTCATAAATAAAATCCTACGCGTTCAACCCTATTGTCCAAATACAGAATTTGTAATTATTGTTGTTCCGGTTACTGGACCTCCATTTCCAGCAAATTTAAATTCAGGTGTCGGTTCAACAACAATAACACCCAAAATGGCTCGTTCTTTTCGTGCTCCATATCTTGGCCATTGGTCCGTAGGCAATGCAGTTCGTTGGTACAAAATGAAATGGAATAAGCATAATGTGGAGCGAACATATATTTCAATGATATACTTCAAGCCTTAATATTAAAAAATAAAATTATTATTATAATTAAAATTTTTATATAATATAAAAACAGAACATTGTGATCAAACCATACAAAAATGCATGACTCGTAGGCCTAGAAATGAATCTTCATTGCTATGCAATAAGGGGCAAGTATCAGAAAGTTGTAATCTTGTCGATACACTAGGGAATGAACAGGCAGAAAGAAAAGAAATTCAAAGAAACATTATTATCAGCTATAAATTTTAAAAGTAATAATTATTTTCTCATGATTCCATCATCATTGATTTATAATTTATTATTGCTGATAAAACAAGTTATAAATATGGTTTAAATCACCGGAGCGTATATTGTTTTTTTAGTATATATATAGTGAACAAATTGCATAAAATAAATAAATAAATGAAAAATAATATTTTATCTGATCAATCAAGTAGAATTTGTAAAAACAATGGTTAAAAAGTTAAATTACAATCGGGAAGAAATTGTGAAACTCCTTAAACGGTAAATCATGTGAATTACGGCAAATTTATTAGTAACTTATGACGTCACTAATGAATAATGCATGGCTTACAATCGGAATCGTCAAAATAAAATTCATATTTGTGCGACTTGCAATGCATATACAGTATGTTATATATTATATTTAACTTTTACCAGCAAAAAATTAAAATAAATTATTTTTATTTGATTAATGCCAAAAATTAACAATTTCTATTATTTGATAATAATGTATGTTCAATGCTATATAAATATAATATCATGATAACATTTTTAAATGAAATTAATGAAATCGTATATATTTTCTTTACCTTTTCCCGCATGACTTATTAATGTCAGATCATTATTTAAGAAATGATCTTATATTTTACAATCAAGTCTTCAATATATTACAAATATTTAAAAATGATAAAATGATAAAAATGTAAAAAATGATAAAAAATGATTACTTAAATTGACATTTAGTCAAATTGTAATTATTTAATAGACACGATTAAAAAGAGGCGTGTCATTATCAAAAAAAAAATAAGAAAAGGGGGGATTTCTTATTAAATAACAATTATTCTAAAATAATAACCTTTCCCTCTTCATAAAATATACCCTTCAAATCTTTCTTCAATTAATTGATTTTTTCTTTCAATTAATTAATTTCCTCTTAATTAACTTTTCAAAGGAAATATTATTATTATTACTATTATTATTATTATTTCCAAATTAAAAGAAATTATTGTCCGGAAAGTCTATTATGAAAATTTAATGGGAACTTCAATCATGAGTTTTTTTTTTCTTTTCCAACTATATTACAATACCAAAAATATTTCATTTTATCCTTAAATTTTTTTTTTAGTAACCATAAAAAATTATAAAATTCGAGATAACAATTCAATAGAATTCTGTAGAAATCTTACATAAATTAATTAATATATTGTATTTTATTACTTTTTTGCACTTGCCAATCTTCTCTTTTCTCCCTCCAGCTAAAAAAAAAAATAAATTTTAATAAAATTTTATAAATTGATTTCCGAATAAATATAATTTTTATTAATTTTAAAAATTACACATACCACTTTTTTAACCCTCGCCAAAGATCCTGATGAACTTGAATTTGCTTTACAATTTTCTATATCATATGGTGAACTGATGATTACCTCATCTAAAACCACAATTGATTCTTTATGCCACCGACATGGCAATCTATAATATTAATGATTATCAATGTTAATTATCACTTTTAATATTACAATCTTTTAATATTACAATCTTTTAATATTACAATCTTTAAATATTACAAATATTACAATTTAAAATATTACAATTAAATTTAATAATAAAATTTTTTTTACTCACGTTTTACTCAATGCATCAAAAATTTCTTGTGCTTCTTGTGTCACGCCTACTCCAATTCTTGCTAATGCAGCTTGTGTGTCTTTAACTGACAGTAATTCCTTAGAATGAAGTCTATCCATCTGTACATAACCAACTGATGGATAAATTGTTGAAAAAATTGAATTATTCGTACTTTGACCATTCATCGTTGGTGTATTATTCGGGATTGAACTATTGTTGAGATTCGTAGAGTTACTATTAGTAATATTTGCATTAATGTCAATCGAAGATTTATGGTTGGGAAGCTGAAATACTTCTTTAAGGAAGTTGATTTTTAGGATTCGAAAATCATATTTTTGATGGTGGCCTGAATTAAGAACCGAGGAACCAGAAGAAGGGCACTGTTTTGAATAAAACATGAATTAAAGATTTTTTATGTTTTAAAAAGGATTAAAAATTCTACAATAAATTAAAAAATTTGTAAAAAGGATATGAAGTACAACACAGTTCGTCTTTGGATCGTATGCATATATCTGTCCTTCATATTCTTCATCATTCAGGGTTTTTACTCGAATTGAAAGTCCAAGTACCCACTCCAACCCTTTAATAACTTGTTGTGTTTCTGTATTAACTACTGGCGGTCCATTACTATTATTATTATTAGAGTTTGTTGAGGAAGTAACATTGTTACTAGGATTATTATTATTTCCAACGCGTTGACTAACATTGTCAGATGGAGCACGAACTGGTGTACTATGAGACTTAGAGCGTTGCTGCATGTTGAAAGATTTTTATAATAAGATAATAACCAATGATTTAGTAGTTAATGTTCACAGCCACAAAGATCGAAAGTTTAATAAAAAAAAAAATCTCAACTTCGAACGTAATATAGTTGCATAAAAAAGTTTATGTATAGTCTACATGTAAAAAGAAGTTCCGCAGCATTCACTCAAATCTATATGATATCACCGAAATGTAATTTCTTACATTTTTGATTGTCTTCTCATCATACATATTTTATATATAAGAATTAAATTTTGCAATGGTGGTAAATATCCGGACAAATAATTAAAACAATTTTTAGAGGAGACGACTAGAAGTAACGTCAATTTACAAAAAAGAATACATTTTTTTTACATTTTCTTTACTTTCGGAAAATTATTTACTCACGTTTAATGACGAATTAATGACGAATTCTAATTAAAAACCTTATTTTTTCAGTTAGTATTAGTTATAGGAGACCTTCACATTCCTTATCGAGTACACGATCTTCCGCTCAAGTTCAAAAAGCTTTTGGTTAGCTTCTTTAAATTTAAATTGTAACTTAAACAAGCTCATTCTAAAATATAACGTTTATCACATTTCACTAAAGGTACCTGGTAAAATACAACAAATAATATGTACAGGGAATGTATGTGATAAAGAAACATTTGATTATTTACGTACGATAGCGGCAGATGTTCATATGGTGAGAGGAGATTATGATGAGGTGCGTAGCCATTAAATGTTTAAAATAAATAAATAAGTATAATAAAAAACCTATAATAAAATAAAAAATTAAATATAATAAATTAATAAATTAAATTTAATAAATTAAATATAATAAATTAAATATAATAAATTAAATTATTAGTTTCCAAATTGGCCTCTTTCTAAGGTCATAACTCATGGACCTATTCGCATTGGAGTTTTTCATGGTCACCAAGCAATTCCTGTTGGTGACGCAGAATCGTTATCAATCGTAGCGCGACAAATGGATGTTGATATATTGTTATCAGGTTATACGCATCGATTTGAAGCGATTGAATATGAAGGAAAATTTTTCGTTAATCCGGGTAGTGCCACTGGTGCATATTCTGGATTTACAACAGAGTTAGTGATTTTCTCTCTCTATTTTGTGAATTTTTTATCATCTTTTTTTTTTCTTTAAAAAAAAAAATAAATAATAATAAGTCGATAAACGAGATATATTATATTTATATTTATATTTATATTTTTATTTATTTATTTATTTATTTACAGAGAAATTAAACCTTCTTTCGTACTGATGGATATTCAAGGAGTTGTTGTAGTCACTTATGTCTATCAATTAATTGATGGGGAAGTGAAAGTTGACAAAATTGAATATAGAAGGACTTATGATACAAATAGGGTTTTGTAAATTTTTGTATTTATTTATGGAATTTTTTTTTTGAAATTAATAATGTGTAGAAATTAATTAATTGACATCTCGTTATAGTGTGTTGGCATTTCTTTTAAACAGTTTTTTAATATTTTAATGTTGACTAGTAAATTATTAGTAAACATTAGTAAATATGTATTATATTATTAAATTAATAATGAAAAGATTTGATAATTAATATAAAAATAGGCTAAGCGAGAATAAAATAACTGGTTTGAAATTGATTTTTTTATATTAGGGAAATATCAAAATTGCATAAAATATAAACAATATAAACAATATAAACAATATAAACATAAATTATTAAAACAAAGTTTAAAGGTAGGTAAAATCTTTATTTTTATATATTACTTGATTGAGTTCTCTTGATAAAGGCATTTAGGTTTTTTTTACTTTGAATAAAATCCACGTGGTACTCAAATGGATGATTTGTTTACATTGATAAAAATTGACCAAATTTGATTATCAAATTTAAGACAATTAAATACAATAGAAAATAGTATAATAATTCTAAATTTTTCGGAATATGTCGCATGACCGCATGATTTGATTGTTGACTCATATGATATATTGATATGTAGCGATTAAAATTATACGATTATCAAATCAGGTTATTTTTTTTTTATCTATAAAAATTTTTTTGGAGATTAAATATTTTTCTTGAGTCAATTTTTAAATAAATAATTAATTAATCAAAAATTTTCTTAAAAATGCAACATATAAAAACTAATACCGCTTTAGTTGCTATAGCTAGGCAAAATGCTCGTAATTTACTTGGTGCAAAAAGTAATTCAGTTTTGGGACATCACACGGCTGGAGGGTTTTCTAATAGAAGAACTACAAATGCGAGTAACGGAACCAAACTTCCTGGTTCAAGGATAGGTCAGCATTCACATTTTAGCAATACCTCGGGAGTTTCTTTGGTCGATAAAAATAATAAAAGAACAGATTTTAATACAATAAATTCATACAGACCTAGAAGTTCACCTTCCGCAAATCTTATGATAAATAATAATAATGATAATAAATCGACTAAAAGTTATAATAGTACAAGTTATAATAATAATACAATGTCAAATTCGACATCATTTCAACAAAATCCACCCGAAATATTTAATTCTTCAATATCCGGAAATAGTAATGGAGAATCACCACAACAAAGAAATGAAGTATTGGCTCTTAGAGAATTTAATGATCAAATACTTCGTGCAAAACAAAGAGGACTACCAAAAGATGTAGAACGACACTTTGAGGAAATGAAGAGAAGTGGTGTAAGACCAACTACTTTCACATATAATTTAATTCTTGATACAATTGCTGCATTTCGAAATGATACAAATAGATTAGATAAATTGATTCAATATTTTGAAGAAATGAATAAATATAATATACCACCAAATTTATCAACCTTCACTATTATGATTAAAGCTTTATGTAAAAGAGAAATTGAAGTTCAATCAAAAGTATATCGATTGAAAAAAAGATTGAATACTGGAAATGAATCACGAGATCTAAATACACAAAAAACCATTGATAATCTTAAAGATGAGAAATGCATTGAATATGCTTTTAAAATTTTTGTACAAACAAAGGAAAAACCAGGTTATTATTATGAAAGTGATTTATGTGATAACGTTTTACGTTGTCTCAGTTCACATGGTAAAATAGAAGAAGGTTTAGCAGTATTTGAATATATGGAAAGACGAGCGATCGTGACCGGATTGACATTTGGATATTTAATATCAATGTATAGTTACGCGGGTGATATAAACAGTGCATTAGAATGCTTTGAAGAATTTAAAAGAATTTCACCAAATTTACCACAAAAATTTGAACCGATGGCCATATATAATCAATTAATGTCAGCATATATAAGATGTGATAAAGTACCGGAAGCTATTAATGTATTAGAAAATATTTGGAAAGAAACAGGAAATAAAGCAGATGAATGGACTTATCATTATTTAATTAGAGATTTATGTGATTATGGTCATACAAAGGAAGCACAAATTTGGTTTGAAAAGATGAAATCATCTGAAGACTTACCAAAACCATTTCTTTTAATATATGACACATTATTATTACATTATTGTGCAATTGATGATTATAAAAATGCCACTAATATTTATAACGAAATGATAGAATCAAATATGACACCTAAATATACCGAAATGGCAGGTTATTTAACTTTAACTTTAAAGCATGATCCTGAAGGATTATTAAATCTTTTAGATGATATGTTCAAATATAATCAAGTTACGGATAATGGATTAACTAAAGAAATTATTCATCAATTTGTGGGAGCAAAAAAGCCGGCACTTGCACTTTCGGCTATTATTAAAATTATTGCACTTACGGAAAGTCTTGTTAGTAGTCCTTCTAATCGATTAAGTGCTCCACCACCAAATCATGAAGAAATGTTATTGTCATTATTTAATCATCAAGATCTTTCTCTTAAAGATGCCATAGAAGCCAAATTTAAATTATTTGAAAATGGATTTCGACCAATGGGAAATATTAGTAATGTAATATATGAACGATACATAATGTTTAAACAAAGAGATCAACTTTCTTCACAATTAGTTACACTCGAAAATCAACATGTTTATGCTCTCTTTGATAATATTATTTCAATATGGCATTATAGTGATCCTCAAGATAAAACTGCTTTATTTAAAAAAAGAACATTTGAGTTATTAGCTGATTTAAAAAAGAATGGAATTCTCTTGCCATACAAAATTTTCACTAAGGTTCATCATTTTCTATTAGAAATTCCTGATAATGAAGGAGCAGAAAGATGGAAAAAAGAATCATCAGAATCTTTATCCAATAATAATAATAATAATAAAAATAATAACAATAGTAATAATAATAATAATAATAATAATAATAAAGTTGATAATGTAAATAATGCAGAATCATCTAATAATAGTAATAATGTAAGTTCTGCTGTTAATATTGGTCGTCAACCAACCATCACGGAGATTAATCGATCTACACAGATCGCTCAAATGTGTAAAACGCATACTATCGATTCTGCAGCATTAATGAAAGAAATTCATCTAATGCTTGAATCAGATTTATTACCTACACCTGAACTTGTGAGTCAAGCAATAAGAAATTTAGGAAAAGGCAAAATGCTTAAAGAATCAGAAGAATTATATAATCTTGCAATTGATTTCTTCCAGAAATTAGATCCATCAGTTTCAAGTAACGCTATACAGTGGGCACGCAATAGTATGTTAATTTCATATGCAAGTAATAATCAATTGGATAAAGCTTATGAAATATATAATGAATTATTTGCTAGTGGATATAAACCCGATGCTAATGCTTATGCGGATTTATTAGTAGCGGAAGGAGATAGGGATCCTGATGAAGCAGCAACCGCATTAAAATTATATGGTGAAATAAAACAATATAATATTAAACCAACATTATATTTTTATAATGTTTTAATAAGTAAACTTGGGAAAGCACGAAAGTATGATTTGGTATGGGAAGCATTTAAAGAAATGAAAGGACGTAGAATTCAACCCAATTCTATAACTTATGGAGCCTTAATTACGGCATGTACTCGAGTGAAATCAGAGGAACGAGCACTTATGGTATTACAAGAAATGGAAAATTCTCGATTCTTTCAACCACGTATTGGACCTTATAATACCATGATGCAATTTTATTCTTGGGAATTACGTGATAGAGAAAAGGCACTTAAATATTTTGGAGAAATTAAACGACATCAATTACAACCTTCGGATCATACATATAAATTATTAATTGATACATATGCTACAATCGAACCATATGATTTACCATTAGCACTTAATGTCCTTGAACAAATGAAACAAGAAGGTTTAGCACCCCAACCAACTCATTTTGCTTCATTAATTTATGCATATGGATGTTGTCAAGGAGATGTTCAAAGTGCACTTAATATATTTAATGATATGCGATCAGTTCATAATATTCGACCTGATCAAAATGCATATCAAGCATTATTTGATGCTTTAATTGCTAATAATCGTATTGGAGAAGCCGAGGAATATTATGATGTCATGTTAATGCAAGATGACATTAAATCAACTCCTTATATTGAAAATCTATTTATTAGAGGATATGGACAATTAGGTCAATGGGAAGGAGCAGAAACAGTATTTAATAACATGGTAGATTTAGGAGATACTAAGGATAGAAATGCTGTAGCCAGAGAACCCAGTACTTATGAAGAAATGGTAAAAGCATATGTAATTAGTGGTCAAATAGAGAAGGCAAGAGAAGTTGCGAGCATATTAGAATTAAAAGATTTTCCGGAAATTGTAAAAAATAATATTGCAGATTTGTTACATTAATCTTATTATTAATTATAGTTATTCATTATTTTCATCATCTGATATTGAATGAAGATAACTTGTTATTTTTGTTTTATATATTTATATATATATATTTTTGGGATTTTTTTATTATTTAAAATTTTTTTTTTCCTTGCAAATATTAGACATATTATCCCTTAAACGATAAATCTTGTGAATTGCGGCAAATTTGCCCACATTTATTAGTTACTACTATTTAAGGGATAATTTAAATTATTTATGAAATATTTATAAATGGTATCGAAACATCAAAATTTTGTAAAATAAACAAGTAAAAATAATAATTTTCGTCACCATTTTAAATTTAATTGTTTTAATTTAAAAGAAATGTTGGGTGATTGTATAATATGTATCATGTCACATGATCGCTGGCTTACATCATATCAGGTTGATCCTTTCCTATCCAGACCGTGTGAAATTGATTAATTTTTTAAACTTTTTCTCTCTCGTACATACTTCAGACGCGATAGATTTGACGAATTTTCACATAATTATCCAAAATGACAAGGTTTTCTTACCCAATTGGCTCGAAAATAACGATCGAAGATTATAACACTTTTCTTAACAATCACGGGTCATCCGGATACAAGTTCTGGTTCCAGTTATACAGCGAAAATAAAACTGGCAACGTATATAAATAATTGGTAGGACCTCAAGCGTACATGAGAATGTTATTAGCCGGCTTCAAAGTTTTTTCAGATCTCCTAATGTTGGAGTTGAAGTTGATGATGATCCTTTCATAAATGTCACTGGAAATGTATTTATTATTTATTAAATTAATAACTGAAAATTCAATTGACATGTCTTTTGAAAATCGCTCCATCTAAATATTGTCGAAATGTCTAAATGTTGTCAAAATGTCTAAATATGATATAGTAGTTTCTCTATTGATCATTGTTCCCAATTAATTTTATCTTTACTAAATAAATTTTTAAGGAGGCGCACAAAGATTTTATCAATCTATTTAGCTTAAAATGTTATTTTTTTTTTTGCAAGAAAATCTTATAGTTTGCTTATTCATAAAGCAACTCAAAATGACCCGGAACTAGAAGGCATATTTATGACTAAATTTTATTAAATTATATATATTAAATTCAAATAGATATTTATTTAAAATTATATATTTAGAATCTTCAACCCCATCAAAAAGAAAATCCAGTGATATTACTGATGAAACTTATCAAGATATTAGTGTAACAAAATCTTCAGGTCGACCTTTTACAGATTTGGAATTACTTTGAAAAAGGGGAATCAAAAAAAGGTCATCGATGGGGACGCTGCCTTCGATCTAGAAGCACATCTTTCATTTAATTGTCCAACCAATAGTAAAGAAGTAATTCAAATTTTATTCGAAAGTTATAATGGATAGATCTGGAACAAGCTGTCTCATTTGATCCAAAAAAAAAAGAGTCGTAACAAACCAATCATCTCTTAGTGATTTTATGGAAAGAACAAAACTAATACCTGAACGAGAAAATGCAGTAAATTTATCAATTCTCAAAGCATTTATTATGTGTAATATTCCTTTTCATGCTATAAGTAATCCATGCCTTACGTGAGTTACGACCTGCATATTCATCACCATTACGACATATACTTTCTGGATTTGGAAATAGTTAAAATTAATTCAAAACTACAAAGTTATTTTCGATAAGAATAAGAATCTTACTTTAGGTAATACTGTATAGATATTTTTATATTTATTAAATAAAGTTATTTATATTTAATCAAAATAAATTACATCCGGACAGGTTTAAAAAAAAATAATAATATTCTCAAAGTTTTATTTATAATTACTAATTAATAGTATTGGATGGTTGGACTGATCCAAGTGAAAAATCACTTTGGAATTTTGTAATACATACAGCTGACAATCATGAATATCTTTGGAAGCTTAAAGATTTATCTCATCTCAATCATATATCACTATTATTAAAAGAATCTATTCAAGAAATCTTCGATGAAATTGGAAATGAAAATTTGGTGCTATTGTTACAGATAGTGGTTCCAATTATAATGCTGAACGTCAATTAATTGTTGATCAATATTAAATTTGAGATGTGTTTCATCTCATATCTGGGGATATTCTTAAACACAAATTTGCTGATCATATTTTGCGCCGATGCTCATTATTAGTTAATTTTTTCAATGCTTCGCATCAATTACATGCTTTATTAATTGGCACTATTGGTGAAAAAGGAATTATTGGAGGTGGATTAAAAAAATATGCAAAAACCCGTTGGACAAGTGTTTTTGAATTTATTTCATCTGTTTGTCGTCTCAAGATATGTATTGAAGAGGTATAATTAATATAAATTAATATTTATATGAAAAATTATTAAATGTAATATAATTAATTTAGGAAAATAATTTACAACAATTTGCCAGCAAATCAAGTCGAACGATTAAAGGTATATAAAATAATATTTTTGTAGTAATTTACTGTATTAATATTTTATTTAAAAAGTAATTGTATTTAATTTCATCTAGGAATATTAAAATCACAAGGATTTTTCAATAATGTTTATAATTAGGCACAAATTCTTAAACCAATAAAAGAAACCATCACAATTCTTGAAGTTGATACAACTACTCTTGTTGATTGTTATCTTGGTTATATTAAAATAACAGCAGCTATACTTACATACAAAATTGTTTTGAGGTCTCAAAATTGCAATTTCGGGAAGTTAAAATGGTTTTTCATAAAAGACAAAATCATTTTACTTAAAATCCAAAATTTTTTGATTAAAAATACACATAACTGGATGCTTTTTTTACTTCCATATATAGAATAGATTCTAAATAAATCTCAAAAGACAAAATACCTCAAAAATCCAAAGTCAATTTTGGGAACATGTATAGTAGCAGCTATTAAAACTATGTCAAAAGATCAACATATTATGTTTCATCGTACTTGTATTAAATGTATGATTATGATGAATATCTGCTAACATCCTAAGTATCAAGGTAATTAATTAATAATAAATAATTTTTATTGTTTTATTACTTAAATTTTTGAATTTTGTTTTAATTATAATTAATATTACAAATATTATTTACAAGGTCTAGAAATCAAACAATCACAATTTACACAAATTATTACTATTACTGTTCATTTATATAATAATATAAAACCTCGTAACAAAAAAGACAGTAGGGATATATTAGTAATACAACTTTGTCAATATACATGTAATTATTTATCATATAATGGTATTTACACTGAAGAAATTGATACTTCAATATAATGGTAAGTAACATGTGGAGATGGTGAAAATAATAATCCTGATATACTTTTCACTCTTGCAATTAAACTTTTTTTTATTTGTCTAGTTGTAAGCACATTTGGTCATATTGTGACTAGTATCTTGGTGATCTTAGGATACATTTTACTACCACTCACCTTGGATTAATGATAAAAATCAATAGTTATTTAATGTCAAATGCAAAACAAGAATTTAGATTTGAATAAAAATAAACTAATGAAGGTGTTTGTAGATACAGTATTGGTTGCTAAAAATAAAAAAGATCCTAAAGAAGATTTTGAAGATTTACCAAATCTAAATAATCAATTATTTCTTAATAATAAGCAAAATAATTCAAATCCAGAAGATGTAAAAAAATTTGAAAAAGAAAATACAACTGATAAGGAATCTGATAAATTTTATATTATTTGATATTGCATATGTTCTTATTAATTAGATATATAATAAAATACTTTTAACATATATTTAAACTTTTGATATATATTTAAACTTTTGATTAGGGTTCCGCAAAGTCGGATCGGATCGGATTTTATCAATATTCGGATCAAATCCGATATTCTAATTCTTAATCCGGATTCGTTATATACGGATCCAACTTTTTAAAATCTGAATCCAATTTTGATTATATTCGGATCGATCTGAATCCAATCCGAATATTCGAATCCATTAAAAAATATTCGAATCTGTTAAAAAATATTTGAATCTGTTAAAAAATATTCAAATCCGTTAAAAAAATATTCGAATCCATTAAAAAAATATTCGAATCCATTAAAAATTTTGATGAATAAAAGATCCTCCCCCTAGAATTCTTCTATCTCACTTTTTTTTTCTCTCCTTCCCCTAGAATTCTTTTATCCTTTTTACGGCTATAGAATCCTCGGATCACGAATCGATTCGAATCCAAAAAAACAATATCCGGATCCGTCGAATCTCATTTTTTCTGGATTCGAATCGATCCGCGATTCGAAACCTTAAGATCCTATCCAGATCCGTACAGTGCAATCCGGATCCGATCCGTGATTCGGATCTTTTTTGCGGAACCCTANTTCGTTATATACGGATCCAACTTTTTAAAATCTGAATCCAATTTTGATTATATTCGGATCGATCTGAATCCAATCCGAATATTCGAATCCATTAAAAAATATTCGAATCTGTTAAAAAATATTTGAATCTGTTAAAAAATATTCAAATCCGTTAAAAAAATATTCGAATCCATTAAAAAAATATTCGAATCCATTAAAAATTTTGATGAATAAAAGATCCTCCCCCTAGAATTCTTCTATCTCACTTTTTTTTTCTCTCCTTCCCCTAGAATTCTTTTATCCTTTTCACGGCTATAGAATCCTCGGATCACGAATCGATTCGAATCCAAAAAAACAATATCCGGATCCGTCGAATCTCATTTTTTCTGGATTCGAATCGATCCGCGATTCGAAACCTTAAGATCCTATCCAGATCCGTACAGTGCAATCCGGATCCGATCCGTGATTCGGATCTTTTTTGCGGAACCCTACTTTTGATATTTGTTTAGATATTTAACATTTATTTAAACATATTAACTATTTAAATGTCTAATTTCAAAATATTTTAACAAAGATAAAAACAATTTTCACTACCAATTCTAATTACATAGAATCACATTTGAAAGTTTATTTATCACATGTCAAATAATCAAAAATTGATAAAATTTTTAGTATAAATTGACTTAGTTTATTTACAAATCAATTACAAATTTCCTTGCTTATTTATGAATTGGTCACAAATCTCCTTGTCTATTTACAAATTAGTCACAAATCTTCTTGCTTATTTACAAATTAACTATAAATTTTTTATTTATTTATGAATATTAGTAAATTTTTTTAAATTTAAGTTTTTAAAATATTTTATTTTGATAACACATGTCAAATAATCAAAAATCAACAAAATTTTGATACAAATCAATTACAAATTGGTCAAAAATTGACTGCCTATTTGCCTATTTATATATTATCTACAAATCTTTCTACTTACACTAGTCAAATGAACAAAAATTAGAATCTTATTGATGGTGCAAATATACATAAATTGAATATCCTATTTGTGAAAATTTATAAATTGGAAATTCCTGTTCATAAATCAGAAAAAATCAACTACCTATACTTAATAAATCTTAGCAAATTTAATCATTAATCAAAATTTTATTCATGATAAAACTGTCTTATTTTTTTCTATTATTTACATATCTTTTTACCTATTTGTGTCAAAAATTTTACTTATTTTTTTTTATTTAACCAGTATACCTTTAAATATCTTTAGTATAAATATAATACTTGCAAAAGTTATACTGGTCAAATGAAGAAAAATAGATAAAATTTTTAATACACAAAAAGATTTGTAGATAATATACAAATAAGCAAGAAGATTTCCCTATAAGAAGTCGTATACTTAAAATATACTTAAATTTTTTTAAAATATACTTAAAAATTTTTAAAATATACTTAAAATATACTTAAAAT
>PQFF01000024.1:578961-597610 GCA_003547095.1 Diversispora epigaea | reverse complement strand
TTAAAATATACTTAAAATTTCTTAAAATATACTTAAAATAGACTTAAAACAGGTAATGATAAGTATATTTTAAGTACGTGTAAGTATATTTTAAGTATATTTTAAATATATTAAAAATTATGTCACCCGAATTAAATATATTTTTAAGTATATTTTAAATATATTTTATACATATATTTTTAAGTATATTTTTTAAGCATATTTTAAGTATATTTTAAGTATATTTTAATATATGTTGAAATACTTAAAATATACTTAAAATATATTTAAAATATGTTTAAAAAATATACTTAAAAATATACATAAAAAATATACTTAAAATATACTTAAAAATATATTTAATTCGAGTGCCATAATTTTTAATATATTTAAAATATACTTAAAATATACTTACACGTACTTAAAATATACTTACACGTACTTAAAATATACTTATCATTACCTGTTTTAAGTCTATTTTAAGTATACTTTAAGTATATTTTAAGAAATTTTAAGTATATTTTAAAAAATTTTAAGTATATTTTAAGTATATTTTAAAAAATTTTAAGTATATTTTAAGAAATTTTAAGTATATTTTAAGTATATTTTAAGTATATTTTAAAAATTTTTAAGTATATTTTAAAAAAATTTAAGCATATTTTAAATAATACGACTTCTTATAGAGTTTGCAAATAATATATAAATAAACAAGGCGATATTCAAATAAGTAATTAATTTTTAGTTAATTTGTAATCAATTGTGACTAATTTGTATTAAAATTTTGTCAATTTTTAATTATTTAATGTATTATTGATAAAGGTAAAAGGTTCAATTGATATCAAGGTTGGCTTAATAATTGTACCTTTGATCAGTATTGTACACTTTGTATATCCCTAGGTTTTTTTACTGTCCCGATGTCCCACTGTCCCTACCCTTATTGAGCTTATAAAGATATATTAAAACTTTATAAATATATGTAAAAATCAATTCTAAATAACTTTAATTAATGACTTAAACTAAGTTTTATAATGAAATTTTTTATAATTTAAAAAATTATTTTTGTCCCAAAATGTTCCAAGATGTCCCATGACAATACTACCTTTGACTAATTAATTTTGTGTTAACTAAATTTTGATTCAATAACAAATAAATTGTACTGGCTAAATTCTAGTTCAAAGGCTAATTAATTTTTTACATATGAACTGATTTGTCTCACTTTGATTATATCACATGCATCTTGTATATTTGAATTTGTCACATTGATTTATTATCAATTAATCATCAGTTTAATTGATTAAAAATTTGATAATTAGTATTGTGCACATGATTTTTTTAAAAACAAAATGATTACTACTTTTCTGTAAAAAAATTTATAACACAAAGAAAAAACTTTAGAATCATAAACAGACAAATTATAAAAACAATAAACTTGTTTCATATTGTCATATACTTTGTTAACTTTCTGAAGAGACATTATTTTTTTTATCAAGATGCAGTAATAATTTGTATAAAGAATAATTTTGGATTTAATTGACATTTAATTAAAAAAAAACATATAACAATTAATGCATTTCCAAAAATTATATTTTTAACTTTGTTTGAAAATGAAAATAGTTTTAAATATATATCAAGTTAACAAAAGTATCAATGTATTTTGAAAGATGCAATAAGTAGAGAAAAATTAAAAAGTATATTAAAATATGATCAAATTATATTTTATGAAAATAAAAATACTTCTACACATGGATATATTCTATTTGAAGATAATAAAGGACAATATAAAATAATGTTTATTTGAAAACAAAAGGAATAAAAAGAAAATAATAGATTTTTTATAACTAGAATTTTATTAATTAATTTTATAATCAATTCTGATGAATTTACAAATAAGTAAGTATAATTTATGTACTGTATTTAAATGCTTTGAATTATTATTAATTTATTTTATTATTAAGTCAAGAAAATCAGATATTATTACCTGTTCAAGTATCAATATCAAATAATCATATTTTACATATAATTAATTAATATAATTTTAACAATACATTATCTATTCTTTCTCAATTAAATAAAAATAATAAAATAACTTTTACGAAATTACATTATAAATATATTTTACCTTGTTTCCAATTAGAAAATATTTTTTTAAATAAAAAATATTTTTTATTTTTTTTATTTTGTAAAAAATATATAAATATTAAACAAATAACAAAAAAATATAAATAAAAATAATTATTATTTTATATTATATTATTCATTAATATAAATATTTTTACATGTAATTTCATTTGGAATATTATTAATTAAATAAAAAATTTGTCTATTTTCATAAACTAATATATCATAAATAGTAAATTTGTTTTTTTAATTTTCTCCCATTGTAGTTCTTTCAAAAAATATTTTGATCTATTTTATAATAACAATATTAATAATTATTTAATAAACAAATAAACAAATAAATAATTTAATAAAATACTTGGTTATAATTTTTTTTTCAATGCTACTGGTTAAAAATAATTTAAATGAAAATACTTTTTCTTTTAAATAATGTATAAAAAAAGATACATGTTTTATTAATATATACATATATGGTATCACATCTTCCTTTCTATATAACCTATAAATTACTGTTGCATTATTTATTTATTTCGTTATAGGTTAACAAAATGTTTTTATTTATTTTTTTACATCATTTTTAAATTTTGAAATTTCATCTTCTATATAAATTAGTTTTTTTATAATTTTATATAATCGATAGAATTTTCTCCATAAATTTTCAATCATTATTCCACGTGTTCTAAGTATAAATTCACTAACAGAAAAATGTTGTAACATTTTTTTCTTGTCTGGTTTTATAAGTAATGTCCAGTTTCAATTCATTTGTATAAAATTTCTATAATAAAATTCAAAATGAATTTTAATTTTATTTATTTTTTTTTTATATTTCATTCAAAATTTTTTGTTTAAATAAATATTTGAACAAATATTCCATTAATATATCAAATATCTGTAATAAAATATGAAGTTCATCAAGTACATAGTTGAAAAAATCAATTACAGGAAATATAGGAGATTTTTTAACCTTTGTTATTTTCACTAGATAACTAAGAAAGATTTATATTATAACATAATTTTATGTTACATTCACAAAATAAACAAAAATATTGAGAATTTGGTACATTTAATTCCATNAAAGATACATGTTTTATTAATATATACATATATGGTATCACATCTTCCTTTCTATATAACCTATAAATTACTGTTGCATTATTTATTTATTTCGTTATAGGTTAACAAAATGTTTTTATTTATTTTTTTACATCATTTTTAAATTTTGAAATTTCATCTTCTATATAAATTAGTTTTTTTATAATTTTATATAATCGATAGAATTTTCTCCATAAATTTTCAATCATTATTCCACGTGTTCTAAGTATAAATTCACTAACAGAAAAATGTTGTAACATTTTTTTCTTGTCTGGTTTTATAAGTAATGTCCAGTTTCAATTCATTTGTATAAAATTTCTATAATAAAATTCAAAATGAATTTTAATTTTATTTATTTTTTTTTTATATTTCATTCAAAATTTTTTGTTTAAATAAATATTTGAACAAATATTCCATTAATATATCAAATATCTGTAATAAAATATGAAGTTCATCAAGTACATAGTTGAAAAAATCAATTACAGGAAATATAGGAGATTTTTTAACCTTTGTTATTTTCACTAGATAACTAAGAAAGATTTATATTATAACATAATTTTATGTTACATTCACAAAATAAACAAAAATATTGAGAATTTGGTACATTTAATTCCATTATAAGATAGATAAATTTCCAGTCACCTGAGAAATAAAATTCAATAGGTCAATGTATATTATCATTATCAATTATTCTATTATTTTTCAAGTAAGTTAAATATTTTTCCTACTTTATTTAAAGTTTCATATTTTTCTTTTCCAACATAAAGACAAATATTAAAAATAAAACTAATCAATTAATTTTTTGTTTTATATATTAAAAATTATATATGTAAAAAATTACCTGTATTGATAATCAGGTTTTAATATTTCTTTTTTTTCATTTAATAAATAAAAAGTAATTATTATATAATTATTTTTTCTATTTACATTTCTGCCATCTTCACCAAGTTTAAGGGTAGAGTCTAGACACGTGATTATTAATTAGAAATTGATTGCTGAAAAAAATTAAAAATTACCCGTGATTTTTGTGACAAAGCTATCTTTCCCAAGAACTTCAGAAGGGATTTTATTTTAACACAGCTGACTTTTTAGAACTTATAGTTTCTAATATTAAAAAAAAAAGTTAGTTTTATTTAAATTTTTTAATATTAAACTTTAAAAAAACTACCCGAGCATTTTTCGCATGAACCCAATTCTTTCGCATGAAGGAAATTGTATTAATTAAAGTTGTAGAAATATTCAAAAATAGTGTAAAAAAAAAAATTTAGTTATTTATTATTATGTAATATCTAATATAATTATGAAATAAAATTAATTATTATAGATAATGGCTCCTAAATGGTATACGACACTTGTTTCGCAGGATCCTATTAATAGAAAAACCTATAAAAGATCAAACGATAGCTGGATAGTAACTGATTTTTCCTCCGGTCTTTATGTACTAGACTTGCATAATCAAAAAAAACCATTTAACCTTGCATCAGATGTTGTTAAAGATATCAAAATTGCTGAAGAAGTAAATTATAATGCAGGCTATTTTTTTCAACGTAACAAAGAAACAGAATACTCATTTATACCATTGTTACCTGGATACGTTGTTTATACTTCTGCAAGCAACAAAAGATTCAAATTATCAATTCTAGAAAATGATAATCAATTACAATTTTTTTGGGAAGAGTATGGTTGTGATACCTTATATACTAATAAAAAATCAGAAGGTTTTGAACGAATGGCATTTTATTATATGTTAAAAAAATATGATCTCAATTCTAACAATTCTATTATTTCAATTCTTGGGCTTAATATTCCTGAGATAATTACCAATTTACAACAATTTGTTCTTGGAAAATTTCCAACTATTTTTCAAGAGCAACTCGAAAGTACAAAATTAAAAAATGCAAAAAAAAAAAAGAAATATTACGACGAAGTTCAAAGCGAGATCAAGAAAAAATTGATCAAAAATTTATTGAAGATTGTGAAACAAATAATAATATTATTTACGGAATTCCTATTGAATCAGAAGGAAAATTATTATCTCCAAAAGAAACACAGGCTTTAATGCTTAAAAGTGCAGAATATAAACAAACAATTTATAATCAAAACAAAACTATCAAAATTTTAAAAGATAAAATTGCTATAGGCGAAAAAAAAATATTGAAGTAATTACCCAAAATAATATTGAAATTAAAAAAATAGTAAAAGAAGAAATTAAAAAAAATAAACTTGGATCAACTATTTTTATAAGTATGTCACATTATCTTTCTATTCTTATTTCTTTACCATGTCCTAATTGTTTTGATTTTGCAATATCAAATTGAAAACTTAAAACTAGAGTAATGGGATTTAAAATTATTTGTGATATTAAATGTTTATATTGCAAAACAATAACACAATATTCAAATGAAGATTCGGGAACAAAATTTACTCATTTAGTCACAGGAGCCGCACTTGCTGGAGGAATAAATAGAAATTCATTTCAAACTGCGTTGGCTGTAATTGGAATAACTAATCAATGTTGTAAACAAACTTATCATAATTATCAAACCCGTCTGTATAAACCTATAGTAAATGATGCAAAACTTAGTAGTAGAACAATTTTATTAAAAATTTTAGAACAATTAGAAAAAACTCATTTACCTGGACAAGAAAAAATTTTACCTGTAGGTTTTGATTGTTCATAGTCCCATTTCCGTAATGCACATCAAGCTAGTGGTGAATTTATTTATTTGGGAGATCTTTCTGGTAAAAAAAAAAAATAAATAAAAAATATATATAATTTTTTTATTATTAATTATAATTATAATAATTATAGGATACAATTATCAACCAGTAATTGGATTTCATACTGTGGAACATTCTCGTTTGTTCAAACAACAAGATAACAATTCATCAATAATATTGCATGAAGGAAATTTTAGCGGAACCTCAAGACAAATGGAACATGCAATATTAATCGAATTATTAAATGATATAACACATATATTGGAAAAATCTGATTTTACCTTACATATATGTGTTGATGGAGATCTTGAAACTAATAAAACATTGGCATGTGTTCCTGCTGTGAGTCGTATATTTGCAGATTTAAAACATGTAAGCAAAAATATTAGAAAAAACTTATGTAAGTATTTATTTATTTGTATTTTTTTTTAAAAAAAAAATAATTAAATTTTAATTTTTAATATATTATTTTAACAGTAAAAAAAAAATATTCGAAATGGCATTCTTTTGAGCAACATATTATGCGCTGTTAGACTGTTTAATTTTATTTCTATTTTTTAATTATCTTTATTATTTCATTATATTCTTTTATTACATATTATTATTATTAATTAGTATTTTTTCTTTATTATTATTTACATGGTTTTTATTATTATAACATTATCTATTATTAGTAACAATTATTTATAGTCATGTATTACAAATTACAGTTTATTATTAAATTAGTTCTTAGATAAATTTGTAAGTAGATCGGGAGTACAGATCATAATCTAGAACATAGTACAGATCATAATCTAGAACATAGTACAGATCATAATCTAGGACATAATTAGGATCATTAGATGGAACATACATTTGACNACACATATATTGGAAAAATCTGATTTTACCTTACATATATGTGTTGATGGAGATCTTGAAACTAATAAAACATTGGCATGTGTTCCTGCTGTGAGTCGTATATTTGCAGATTTAAAACATGTAAGCAAAAATATTAGAAAAAACTTATGTAAGTATTTATTTATTTGTATTTTTTTTTAAAAAAAAAATAATTAAATTTTAATTTTTAATATATTATTTTAACAGTAAAAAAAAAATATTCGAAATGGCATTCTTTTGAGCAACATATTATGCGCTGTTAGACTGTTTAATTTTATTTCTATTTTTTAATTATCTTTATTATTTCATTATATTCTTTTATTACATATTATTATTATTAATTAGTATTTTTTCTTTATTATTATTTACATGGTTTTTATTATTATAACATTATCTATTATTAGTAACAATTATTTATAGTCATGTATTACAAATTACAGTTTATTATTAAATTAGTTCTTAGATAAATTTGTAAGTAGATCGGGAGTACAGATCATAATCTAGAACATAGTACAGATCATAATCTAGGACATAATTAGGATCATTAGATGGAACATACATTTGACATAGATGGGAACATAAATTAGAACATAAATTAACATGTATTTAAAGGATGAGTTTTCCTTTTAGTTGAACTCAGTTGAACTTGTAAGTTAACTCCTGAGTTGAGAAATAACTCAGTAAATTGATATTGTTTAGGATAGGATTCCTATGTTATTAATAAATGATTGTGTAATTTGAATTCTTAGTGAATGATTGTTAAGTTTGTTAGTATTCTTGGTGAATACATTTATAAAATCTCACCCTAAAGCCTCTTTCGAATAAATCCCCAATTATAAAACCTTCATTCTTTATATTTTTAATATAAAACCCTTGCAACTTTAGCACATCACGTATAATTGCTGTGTGATCTTTATACTTTGTTTTCCCTGCTATTAGTTGTCTGTTACCCTGATTCCTTTGAAGGTGAATCCCGGTCAACAGCGCTATTTCAATTCTTGTATATTTAGTGCAGGGCTTCAAAAAAATAATAACCCTGATAATGCACCAAGTGAAGAAAAAACACAACATGTGCAAGTAGATGGTTTAATTCAACATTTACTTGATAATCATAATTTATGTTGGAGTGATGTTTGTTGGATAAAGGATAATCCAGAGTTACAATTACAAGAACCAACTTTAAAAAATTATACAAAAAATGAAATAGAAATTTTTTAACTACAATTTTTCGTGTACCATTTGGCCAGGGGCTTGTAACAACATTTCGTACATCTCATAATGAAACATTTAATAGAAAAATTTTAAAATATTTAGATAAGCGAATTGATTATTGGGCTTCATATTGTGCACGACATGCATTAGCAATAATTGATCAAAATGATGGATTGGATACAATGATTTCTGAAGTTCATAAGACAGCAATAGAAACGGGATTTTCTACTTCTGACATGCATAATATATTAAAATTTGTTCAAGAAAGATCTCAACAAGTTATTAAAAATCGTGATACAATTCAGCAATGAAATGAGATGAGAAAATTAAAATTTGCAAATGAAAAACAAGATCTTGCTGGTTTTGATTTTGATAAGATAATTTTAGATTTGTTTATAATTATTTTATTTTTCAATAATTTAATTCAATTAATAATATTTTATTTATTATAGGAATTGGTATCTTATAAAAGCAAAACAATTGATCAAATTCGTGAAGATATTTTTTGGCCTTCATTTGGAAATCTTTTGAAAGATTTTGATGTAATTGTAAAATGCATCGGATGTCATGCATTTTCAAAAAAAAGTTCACGTGGTTTATGTGGTGTTTGTTCATTTTATATAGATGCTGGTCTGTGGAATCAAATAATTGATAATCAATATATACCTAAAGGGGAACAACCCGAATTACTTGAAATAGAATCTCTTATTTTACTTGCTATAACTAAGGTTTTTGGATTTGAGACATTTCAAAATGGACAAAAGGATGCTATTGTTTCATATTTAAATGGAAAAGATACATTTGTATCAATAAAAACAGGTGGTGGGAAAACACTATGCTATGCTTTACCAGCTATTTGTTCCGGAGGTTTAACTATTGTTTTTAGTCCTCTTAAAGTGCTTATGAAAGATCAAAAGGTTTGTAATAGGAGTGAATTTTATTGTATTATTATTTTATTGTTTCTAATTTTTTTTTATTTAGAAAGAACTTATAAATATAGGTATTCCATGTGCCACTTTATATGCCAACTTAGCACAAGGTACTCGTGCTCAAGAGAAAATTTTTGAAGAAATAGCATGTGGACTTATAAAAATATTATTTGTAATGCCTGAAAAATTAATATCCAATGAGGGATTTTGCAAATTTATTACACAACTTTATAATAAAAAAAAAATACATTTTGTAATTGATGAAGCACATTGCATTATTGCTTATAATGATTTTAGGTAAATATTATATATAAATAATGAATTTTTAAATAATTACAAATTAATTATATTGTATATTTTATAGAAAAGCTTGGGGGGCAACTTGGAATGTTAAAGCAACGATGGAAATTAGCTCCGATCATGTTACTTACAGCAACTTGCACACGTTCAGAAGTAGATGAAATTCGTAACAATTTATTTATTGAAGATGATAATTTTAGAATAGTTCGTGGATCTGTAAGTCATAGATCAGAAATAGTTTACAATGTAAAAGAGCGAAAAGAAATTCATGATCAATATATTACTGATATTATTGATATTATAAATAATAATTTACAGGGTCGTATTATTATATACTGTCNTTTGTTCCGGAGGTTTAACTATTGTTTTTAGTCCTCTTAAAGTGCTTATGAAAGATCAAAAGGTTTGTAATAGGAGTGAATTTTATTGTATTATTATTTTATTGTTTCTAATTTTTTTTTATTTAGAAAGAACTTATAAATATAGGTATTCCATGTGCCACTTTATATGCCAACTTAGCACAAGGTACTCGTGCTCAAGAGAAAATTTTTGAAGAAATAGCATGTGGACTTATAAAAATATTATTTGTAATGCCTGAAAAATTAATATCCAATGAGGGATTTTGCAAATTTATTACACAACTTTATAATAAAAAAAAAATACATTTTGTAATTGATGAAGCACATTGCATTATTGCTTATAATGATTTTAGGTAAATATTATATATAAATAATGAATTTTTAAATAATTACAAATTAATTATATTGTATATTTTATAGAAAAGCTTGGGGGGCAACTTGGAATGTTAAAGCAACGATGGAAATTAGCTCCGATCATGTTACTTACAGCAACTTGCACACGTTCAGAAGTAGATGAAATTCGTAACAATTTATTTATTGAAGATGATAATTTTAGAATAGTTCGTGGATCTGTAAGTCATAGATCAGAAATAGTTTACAATGTAAAAGAGCGAAAAGAAATTCATGATCAATATATTACTGATATTATTGATATTATAAATAATAATTTACAGGGTCGTATTATTATATACTGTCCAACACACACTAACTGTGAATTTTTATATAATAAATTACAAGAAAAATTATCTAACATTTCAACAGGTTATTTTCATGGTGGTTTGCGTGATGATGAAAGAGAAATAACTATGAATAATTGGAAAAGCAACAATATTCAGATTATGATTGCAACATCTGCATTTGGAATAGGAATTAATTCAAATAATATACATGTAATTATTCATATGGGAGCACCTATGAGCATGAGTATGTATATTCATATGCTTGTTATTTTTTTTTTATTTGTTCTAAATTATATATATTTTTTACTAGTGAATCTTATTCAGGAAGCCGGGCATGCCGGACGTGATGGAAATATGGCGATCCACATTATTTTTTATAATAAAAAAGATATTCGAATAAATTATTCTATAATAGCAGAGTATAAAGAAACGTAAGTAACAAGTTTATAATCAAATATTGAAAATTTAGATTTATAATTATTTTTATTTTGATAGGGAATCTATTACAAATTCTACAATTGATGATCAAATATTGAATAATAAACTTGTACAAGCGTCCAACAAAATTTTTGAAGTTTTATATTATTGCAATTCTCAGTATGAGTGCCGCCAACTATTGATTTGGAAATGTCAAGCATGGCCTAATGAAGAGAGCCCCCCAGTATGTAATAGATGTGATAACTGCATTAATAGAATTGCAAAAAAACCAAAATTAGTAGATGGAAAGAATGAAATAATTAAATTATTAGAAGTGATAGAATTTCTTACACACGAAAGAAATGAACAAATTTGTCCAGAAGATGTAATAGATGTGTTTAGAGGTGGAAAAACAGCAAAAGTAAAACAAAAACAGTGGGATACTTTGCCAGTATATCCAACTGAAAAAAGGAAAGTATTGAAAAATAAAGAGTTAGTTTCTTTTGCATTATTAGATTTAGTAGTTTGTGGTTTGGTTCGAGAAAAAATAATATTGCGAAGGCCAAATGAAGGTAGTATAGGTTTATCCAGTAGTATTGTAGTAGTCGGTGTAATACAAGGTGCACAAGCAAATGCTAATATGCAACGTTGGCAATACTTCGTCAAATAAATTTTTATAATTTCATAATTTCTGCCAGAATTAAGATCAGTTTTGTGTAACATTTCACGTATTACAGAAATAAAATTAGGCGTTATAAACATACAGAGCTAGACTCTACCCTTAATATAAAAAGTATTTTCTGAAATTATTATTGAATTTTTTTTTTTTTTCAAATTGAAATTAAAATTTTAAGTAATGTTGAAAAAGAATGAAAAACACTATTACCTATTTCAAAATCATCTACTAATACATCACTAATATTATTGTTATCATATTTTTCAATGTTTAATTAATTAATATCCTGATCTATATTAAAAATTCCTATATGTATTTTTGAATTTATAAGTTTATTTATTTCATTTATATGTTCAGAAACTAAATATTCTCTAAAAAGAATAGGTACAACTGTTACTAAATGTCTATAACAATTATGACCTAAAAATACTTTATCACATTATTGGCCTATTTATATCTTTAAAGAAAAATAGTGAATGACAACTAAAGCAGGAAAAAATTAAGTATAAAAGATCATACAATTATATGTAATGTGCTATAGTTAAAAAGCTTATAAGTAAATACAACAGTGAAGGATTTAAATATGTGGTTTTATTCGAAAGAGATAAGAGTGAAGTTTTAAAGGGGTTATAGAGAACAAATCTTTATCATCAAAAAATAAAATCATAAAAACAATTTATAAAAAACTAATTCTTTAACTATGAGATTTTCAACAAATGAAAAGGATTATTATTCATCAAGAATAATAATATCAAAGTATATAAATTATAATATTTAATATTACTAAGACTTTATTATCAATTTATTACACTGATTGAAAATTTATAAAATCTATATCTATTGGGTACCAGATAGGTGTAAGTTTTATAAATTTTTAACCAGTACTAGTAGTTCAGATGAAGATTATAATCAAAAAATATTAAAATTGAATAAAATAACATTTATTAAACCAAATATAACAAGTCTGATTTTTTTTACTGTAAGTTAATATTTTTTTAATTAAAATTATATCAAATTAAATAAAAATTTAATTAGCTTTTAGAAATTAAAAAAACAAAAAAAAACATTTTATATTAATAATTTTACTACGACTTATTATCGAAAATATGGTCTATTAGATATTTTTATCAAAATAACCGAAAGTTCTTTATTAATTAATCAATACTTTATATAAAAAGAATTAGATATTACAATTGAAACAAAAAAAGATTTAAAAGAACCTGTAAAAAGTACATAAAATAAAATGAATATTGAAAATAACAATAATAATAAAATTTTTCTAAATAATAAAAGTAATTCTTTAACGAAATAAAAAAAAAATTTCAGTATATAATTATTTTAGATATTAAGCAGTTTATAAATTTTTTATTAATTGACAAAAAAAAAATATGACAAGCAAAAATGCAACATCTGAAGTAGCAAGAAAAGTTTATAACAAGGATCACATTATATAAAAATAATTTGTTAATAGATAAAAAGTTGGATTGAAAATAATTTATTATTAATATCTTTACAAGGTTGTCATTAAAAAATTAAATCATTAATTGATAAAGATGTAATTGAAAAAAGTTTAGAATTTATTTATATAAATATAGAAAAAATTTTATTAAAATTATATAAAACATTTATTAATAAAATTTTTTTTTTACAATTAAAAATAATTAAATTAATTACAGAAAAAACAGCTAAAGTANCCAAATATAACAAGTCTGATTTTTTTTACTGTAAGTTAATATTTTTTTAATTAAAATTATATCAAATTAAATAAAAATTTAATTAGCTTTTAGAAATTAAAAAAACAAAAAAAAACATTTTATATTAATAATTTTACTACGACTTATTATCGAAAATATGGTCTATTAGATATTTTTATCAAAATAACCGAAAGTTCTTTATTAATTAATCAATACTTTATATAAAAAGAATTAGATATTACAATTGAAACAAAAAAAGATTTAAAAGAACCTGTAAAAAGTACATAAAATAAAATGAATATTGAAAATAACAATAATAATAAAATTTTTCTAAATAATAAAAGTAATTCTTTAACGAAATAAAAAAAAAATTTCAGTATATAATTATTTTAGATATTAAGCAGTTTATAAATTTTTTATTAATTGACAAAAAAAAAATATGACAAGCAAAAATGCAACATCTGAAGTAGCAAGAAAAGTTTATAACAAGGATCACATTATATAAAAATAATTTGTTAATAGATAAAAAGTTGGATTGAAAATAATTTATTATTAATATCTTTACAAGGTTGTCATTAAAAAATTAAATCATTAATTGATAAAGATGTAATTGAAAAAAGTTTAGAATTTATTTATATAAATATAGAAAAAATTTTATTAAAATTATATAAAACATTTATTAATAAAATTTTTTTTTTACAATTAAAAATAATTAAATTAATTACAGAAAAAACAGCTAAAGTATGATTATGAAAATTTGGACTTGTATCATAATCATAAAAGAAAAATATTTATTTGATAAGTATAAATATTCAAATGTGATAAAATTTTTTTTAAAAAAATAGAAGAATTTGAAAATTAATGTCAATATTTGAAGGTATTAATATAAAACAAAAAGATCCAATTTTATTAAATAGTAAAAAATTTCATATTTTTATAACTTATAATAAGTGTCTTTTTTATATTAATGATAATTATTCTATAATTTGAACTTTCCTTAATGAACTTTCTTTTCATAAAAAAGAACAAGAAAAGTTAATAATGATTAATGAATTTCTTGTAGAAATAATTAATTGTTTAAGATTAACAAATAAACAAACTGAATTATATCCTGAAATATTACAAAAAGTATGAAAATTTTTATATTCTGATAAAAATAAAAAAGAGTGATGGACATCAAAACATTTGTTTAAACAAGTAAAATATATTACTATTTTTATTTTTAAAATAGTGTATCCTAATATTATAGCATTATTTATATTTAATAACAGTATCAATTATGAAGTAATAGCAGATGATACTTTATATATACAACAAATAAATCTAAATTTATGTGAACATCAATCAATAATGAAAAATACTAAATTTGAATCAGAAAATATTTTTTAATCAATAGTAATGTTTCAAATATGAAATAAATTATAAAAGATTGTTTCTGAAGTATTGGATTCTGTTTTATTAATTAAAATAAGACATTTTGCATAAAAATCATGAAAATTATAGAAAAAGAATAACAGGAAAACTTGTTATATTTGCAAAAAAAAAATATAAGTTACACAAAAAATTTTTAATGATATACTTAATTAATGAATAATAAATTTTTTATAAAAAAAATAAATAAATTTTATAAATTTTCATAATAATATATTAAATATTATTAATCAATAAAATTTATCCTAAGTTTATACATGTTTTCAAAATTGATTTTAGATTTTTGAGATATTTCATCTTTTTGAGATTTATGCAGAATTTATTCTATATATAGAAATAAAAAAAGTACTTAGTTATATGTATCTTTAATTAAAGAATTTATCTGGATAATTAAAAAATTTCAGATTTTAAGTAAAATAATTTCGTCTTCTATAAAAAACTATTTTGACTTTTTTTTCCAAAATTGCAATTTTGAGACCCCAAAATAATTTAGTATGCAAGTATACCTAAGTTACGTTTTTCTTATATTACATAAGTCAAAAAAATTGAGAATTTTTTTTTTACTTAATTAGTTCATTTCTTCAAAAGTTATTTTATGGTATTAATTTTATAAAATTCTAATCACTAGATTAAAAAATATATAAGGTGTCTATTATAGAGGTTCTATATTATACATGTCGTCAAAACTAATTTGACCTTGACTTAACTCTTAAAATTTCAATTTTTAATTGTATCTGACTTAACTAATTGTGTCAATTACTAATAAAAATCAAAATTTGCCTTGACTCAACTCCAATTTTTCTCAATTTTAATTGTGTCTGACTCAATTCAATAGTTTTGACAACATATATATTCTATATTGTATTATTTAAAAAATTAGTAATTTAAAATAATAATTATTTAATTTTAAAACTTTATTATTAAAATTTTAAATATTTAAATTTAAATATCTATAATTATTTTGATTTTAATGTACAGAATTTGAAATTTCTACACAAAATACAAAATATTCTTAACTTTAAGTTTAATTATTAATACTTTTAATATTTAATTATTAAAATTAAAAGTTTTATATGTAAAAACAATTAGTAATTATTTTTATTAATAAATTCTGTTTTAAAATATTTTAGTTAAAAATTATTTGATTTGATCGAAAAAAGTATCATTTTGAAACATAGAAATTCTGAATATATACTTTATTATTACAAAAGTTCATAATTAATTGTGAAATTACAGATTTATATTGTAATTCCATTTAAAAAATTCATAATATTAAAGACTTGTAAAAATAATTAGGAATACTACATGTATAATATGTATATGATATTTTTTTGACACCTAAATTATCTTCCAAATAATAATATACATGTGATTTAATTGTCAACTCACGGTATATTGTACTTATCTTTGATTTCACTTGAAGAAAGTAATCAAAGAGTTAAAAAATATTAAAAATCTTATCAAAAGGAAATAAATATTAAAATAATTAAAAGTCAAAATGAATATCTAAAAATAAGTAAATATCAATATACCCATAAGTAAGTAACAATATACTTATAAATAGATAACACTATATGTTATAGTATTATTTATTTATAGATACACAAGTCAAAATATTATAAATTTGATAGATATTGGGTATCTAATATGTATAGTTGTACAATTTTGGATATCTGATATATAATATTAGATACATATTGGATATCCAATATATGTAAAATATTATATCAGATACCTGATATTATCAAGTACTTGATATATATTCAAAATTATACAAAATAATTGTAAGATATAAAAGTTAAGGGTTATAAAATAGTAATGTACTCTACCCTACCCTTAAGTATTGGTATAATATTCAAAAAGATATGGAATGTATCCATAATTTTAAATATTTGAATTTATCATATAATTCCTTAGCAAGTTTACCTTTTTTTCATAAATATTATAGATGTTTTTATGAAATTGGATTTGATTTTAACTTATAAAACCTTTTATTAATATATAATATATTTCTATTTAACAGTTAATTATTTCAATGAATCTAGTTGTTATTTCTGCAGTATTAGAATTAAAATCCATAGGTAACAACATTTTATTAGAATATTTTCAATATTTGTAAATAACTTGTTTGCATCCCAAAAGGAGTGAAATGAATCTTTTGATTTTCTTGTGTTGAAGAGATTTTAATACTAACTCGGTAAAAAAAAATAAATTCCAACTTTAGGATTTGCTTTCTATAATATATCTATAATTATACTTTGTTGTGTTTACAACTCGAATTGAAATTTTCCGTAGAAAAAAGAAATTCTCGGATTTGGTATCTCATTAAGAAAATAAGAAAATAGGTATTTCGTATGGATATTTTTTTTTAGGCGTTAATACTGATTAAAAATATGATATTTTTCAATGTTGCATTGTATCAACAAGAATTTTTGTTTCCAATAATGGACAAAATGCACCTGAAACGCCTTTCAATATTGTCTCAAAAGAAATAAAAGTAAACAGAACATGAAAGAAAAATATGAATTAGTCAATGTTGTGACCAGTATACAAAAATATACTATTCAAATAAAAATTGCTCGTTAACGGATAAAAGGGATCCGGTTAATTCGGAATGAAAAAAAAAGTGTATAAGTAAACGGATTGCATATTTAAAATTCAAAATGGAAATGACAAATAACAAAAGAAAAAGAACAGGTTAATTAAAGAATGTCTCTCAAATGGATAAATAAATAAACAAAATAGAATGAATGAAAACAACTTTTTGTTCATCATCTTTTTCTTTACTTCTTTTAACGAATTCCGTTTGATTTGGATCAATAAATAAATAAACAAGTATTAGTACGTGACCTTGAATTTATTTGGTAATAGAAACGCAACAATCTATTTTTAATTTGTAAGAATTTTAATAAATGTACTGGTAGTTAATTTTTATTTAATCAAGATCACCGCGAGAAAAGAACCTCTTGGCAAAAACTAATAATATTTTAAATTTATTATTATTATATAAGATATAATTAATATTAATCTATACATGTGACAGTTTAATTCTTTTGCATAATATATATATAAAAATAATAACAGAAAAAAAAGGAACTTAACTAAATATATAAATTAAAAAAATTTCAACAATTTAATGCAAATGTTCACATTCATTAAAATAATTATACTGCGACTCTCCATTCTGCAATAATAATTAATATTATTGTAGTAATAATAATATTATTATAGTAATAATAATATTATTATAGTAATAATAATTTACTGTAATCCCTTATCTGTTACTGTTGTTATTGGTTGTGGGACTTACACGTTCTTTTCTTTTGCTTCTAAATATTACTCCATTTCTACTCTTCTTCTTTACCACGAGATTTTGACAAAGTGAATCGTGTTGTTATTTATTCATTAATTATATTAATTAGTCTCCATTCATACCACCTGCGCTTACTCCCATTTTTTTTTTCCCATTGCATTTTTCTTCAATCGATTCTCTAAACTTTACTTTTACACAACACACACACACACACACACACACACACACGCACACATACACATTTCACTTTATCATCATCCTATGCAAAAATTATAAAAAAATTACTTAACAAAAAAAAAAAAGAATTTACCAACACGTGAATACATAGACACTAACCAAATCTTTTACTGGGCGATCAAGTTCAACCAATCTTTTACTAGAACTAGATGATCAGGCAATCACATTAATATCCACAAAAGGATGTAATGGGAGACTCTCCCGTTCAGGGAGATTTTATATGAGAAAAAATTTTATTATTATATTTTTGTAAAAAAATTCAGGTTTTTGTTTTTTTTAAGATAAAGTTGAACAAAGGCATGTGAAAGCTTGAGATTTTTATTTATTAAAATTAAAATAAAAAAATTTTTTTTTTTTTACGAAAAGAGTGATTTTCCATGTTTACACAACACCAAAAAAGTATTTACTTTATTTAACCTAAAAAAAACTTTAAATTAAAAAAGAAAATCATTATTATTTCATTTTTTTTTAACAAATAATTCTCAGATGGTAAAATAAATAAATAAATAATAGTCTCTGGATCGTTGGATCTTTAGCAGGGGTTATAATAATAATAATAATAATAATAATAATATAATAATAATAATAATAATAATAATAATAATAATAATA
>PQFF01000024.1:544939-569274 GCA_003547095.1 Diversispora epigaea | reverse complement strand
TTTTTTTTTTTTTTTGTTTATTTTTTCTTCCTTATGTTTTTTTTTTTTTTTTTAAAAAAAAAAAATTTTGAATCGAGAAGGCTTTTTTATTATTATTATTATATATATGATTTTTTTTTCAAAAAAATATAAATAAATCAAGTATTTTATTTATATTTAATTCAAAACAAACAAAAACTACAAAATCGAAAAGAGAAATTATTATTTACTAATTTAAATTATTATTATTTATTATTATTTATTATTATTTAAATTATTAAATTATTAATTATTATTATCATGTAAATTATTATATTTGATATATTATAATATTATAATTTAAATTATTTTATTTTATTTTTTTTTTTATACTTGATCTATTTTAGATGTCTCGTAAAAAAAGAGAAAAGATGTTATTAAGGCCAACGACGAATTTGACGCGTTTTTTTGTATGAATCCAGGCTTTTTTTTTAGATTAATAAATAAATTTAATAATAATATGTTAACTTTAAAAAATTGGTGTTTATAGAATCGATTGATGAAAAGAATATATTTATTTAATTCTCTTTTTATTATAATGTTGGTGGTGGTAAACTTGGTGCGTGTGTCACAAGTAACAAGCGATTGGTTTTTAGTTGTAAAAGATTTTTAAATATATATATATTATATATTTACGTGTGCGTGTGTCACAAGTGACAGACGCACGCCCCGATTGTTTTTGATCAAACATATTATTGTCATTCGTTAAAATGGAGTATGCAATGACCTTGTCTTTATTTACATGCCTTTTTGGTGGTACAGAAGAACATGACAAAATTTCATCTCATCGTGATTAGAGCAGAACGCGTTATATATATATATGTATATATTATATATAAGGAGCGAGTGAATTTCTTTAAATTTATTATTGTTTATTATTATGATTTGACCTTTCTTTTTTTCTTTTCTTGACGTAATGTTGAACACGTTATTTAAAGTAATTGATAATATAAAATAAAAAAAAAAAAATAATAAAAAATTTGAGATCTTTATTTGTTTATCGTTTTTTTTTTTATTGTTTTTGTATATCAGTTTTGTATCTCGTGATACATACATTTAATATTAACAAAATATTACAGATCTCTTCGCAGTAAGTGTGATCCAAATATTACTCTAAAGTTGGTAATTTGTCCAAAGAATTATTCCCGTGACAATACTTAAACGATAAGATATAGAGATGGTTGACAAATTANTTTACGTGTGCGTGTGTCACAAGTGACAGACGCACGCCCCGATTGTTTTTGATCAAACATATTATTGTCATTCGTTAAAATGGAGTATGCAATGACCTTGTCTTTATTTACATGCCTTTTTGGTGGTACAGAAGAACATGACAAAATTTCATCTCATCGTGATTAGAGCAGAACGCGTTATATATATATATGTATATATTATATATAAGGAGCGAGTGAATTTCTTTAAATTTATTATTGTTTATTATTATGATTTGACCTTTCTTTTTTTCTTTTCTTGACGTAATGTTGAACACGTTATTTAAAGTAATTGATAATATAAAATAAAAAAAAAAAAATAATAAAAAATTTGAGATCTTTATTTGTTTATCGTTTTTTTTTTTATTGTTTTTGTATATCAGTTTTGTATCTCGTGATACATACATTTAATATTAACAAAATATTACAGATCTCTTCGCAGTAAGTGTGATCCAAATATTACTCTAAAGTTGGTAATTTGTCCAAAGAATTATTCCCGTGACAATACTTAAACGATAAGATATAGAGATGGTTGACAAATTATTATTTAACTTGATTTATAAATAATTAAATGATAGTACACGGAATACATGAAATGATGATGACGATCATAATGATTAAATAAGATTGATGATGATTAAAATAAATCTAAATAATCTGGATGGGAACAGGAAAATTTAACTCTAAATTACAAATACGACAAATTAAAAATATATATATATATTAAAATGAATCAATTATATATTATTAATTTTCGACGAGATACCGCGAGAAGAAATCGAAAGAAAAGTTTAATTGGGTAACCACTCGACAACCCCTTATTAGGACAATTTTTAACTATTTTATAACTAATGGCTGAAAATGTGATTTAACCAATACTATTTAAGCTTTAAACTCGTACATAAATATGTAATTATGATTATAATATTAAAATTATTAAAAAATTCGTTTTAATACATATATATTTTTTTTTAATATATTTTTTTATCAAAATAAAAAAAAATAATAATAATTTTTTCTAAAAAAATGTCTTTAAAACCCATGAACGGTTTTCAACCTGATGGACTTAATAATAATAATAATAATAATAAATATTCAAAACCACTAAAGAAACAACAACGACAACTAAATATACCCTCAATACCTTCAAAATTTGCTATATATTTAGTTGAACACCAAATAGGTGAGAATAATCTCGAGATTAAATCATCTCTCTTTTGTTTCAATTATTGATAACATTTTCGTTTTTACTCTCTGTTTTTTTTTCGTGAATAATGAATTTTTTTTTGATATTATTGATATTATTACAGAATTTCCTTTAATTATTTTGACGATTCTTGGTTCCGCATATCTACTTAAAGTTCCCGGTTCCGAAAAATTTTTCTTCTTACAAAACAAGAACCCCAACACGGGTCTCTACACCAAAACCAAAGATGACATATACTTCATATCACTTTGGGTTATCCTATTCACATTATTACGAGCATTCGTGATGGATTATATATTGATTCCTTTGGCTAAAATGGGAGGAATCAGGAATAATAAAAGAACGAGATTTGCCGAACAAGGATGGTCCTGTTTATATTATTCCGTTTTTTGGATAATTGGAATGGTGAAGTATATCTTTTTTTTTTTTTTCATTCTTTTTTTTTCATTCATATAAATATATATATCTAATTCATATTCATATCATTCAATTGATCTTCCTCGGTGATTCTTTTTCTTCTTCTTGATTCGATAATCACAATGATAATTAAAAATAATTAATATATATATATAATTACTTATTATTATCATAATTATTTTTAATAATATTATATTATCAAAATAGTGTATCATGTATCAATCACCACATTGGTTTGATACNAGAATTTCCTTTAATTATTTTGACGATTCTTGGTTCCGCATATCTACTTAAAGTTCCCGGTTCCGAAAAATTTTTCTTCTTACAAAACAAGAACCCCAACACGGGTCTCTACACCAAAACCAAAGATGACATATACTTCATATCACTTTGGGTTATCCTATTCACATTATTACGAGCATTCGTGATGGATTATATATTGATTCCTTTGGCTAAAATGGGAGGAATCAGGAATAATAAAAGAACGAGATTTGCCGAACAAGGATGGTCCTGTTTATATTATTCCGTTTTTTGGATAATTGGAATGGTGAAGTATATCTTTTTTTTTTTTTTCATTCTTTTTTTTTCATTCATATAAATATATATATCTAATTCATATTCATATCATTCAATTGATCTTCCTCGGTGATTCTTTTTCTTCTTCTTGATTCGATAATCACAATGATAATTAAAAATAATTAATATATATATATAATTACTTATTATTATCATAATTATTTTTAATAATATTATATTATCAAAATAGTGTATCATGTATCAATCACCACATTGGTTTGATACATCTCATTACTGGAAAGGTTACCCTCATATTGAATTAACCCCCTTATTTAAGGGATATTATTTGATTCAATTCGCTTTTTGGGTGCAACAAATTTTCGTATTAAATATTGAGAAGAGAAGAAAAGATTTCATTGAAATGGTTGCTCATCACGTGATAACCATTTCATTGATGTTTTTTTCTTATATTTTTAATTTTGTTCGAATTGGTAATGCCGTCTTGTGTACTATGGATTTTACCGATGTGATATTACCAGTAAGTATTCTTTTTATTTTGGAGAAGATATTTATTATTATTGTCGTCGTCTTTTTTTTTTTGGATAATTAATTAATTCCTAATTATAATTAATTAATTAATCATTTATTTATTTATTTATTTATTATTATTATTATTATTATTATTATTATTTAATATAATTCAGTTCGCCAAAATGATTAAATATCTCAAATTCAATAAAATTTGTGATGTCATATTTGGACTTTTCATTATTTCATGGTTGATTACTCGTCATTATTTTTATGGACATATAATTTATAGTGCATGGACAGAACCTCAATTATATTTAGAATTCAAATGGTCACCCGAAGAAGATTATTATTTAACGAAAAATGTACAAACATTTTTCTTGATACTTTTCATCTCACTTCAAATAATTATCATTTTCTGGTTTTATTTAATTTGTAATGTCTTAATCAAAGTAATTCGTGGGGATAATGCACATGATAATCGGAGTGAATCTGAAGGGTAATTTTTTTGAATTTTGTTTTTTTTCTTGAATTTTGATTTGATTTAATTTGTGATTAATTTTTATTAATTAATTAATTAATTAAATTATTATTATTATTATTATTATTATTTTACAGAGAAGAGGAAGAGATAATCAGTAATGGACATGCTAATGGACATGCTAATGGACATGCTAATGGACATACTAATGGAAATGTTATTAATGTGAAAAGAGTCAAGGATGATTAATTAGATGTAATTTAATAGTAGATAAAAAGCAAAAAAAAAAACCAACATATATACATACATATATATGCATATATAATATATATATATTGCATAGGGCATAAAAATTAATAAGCCATTAATTGTTTAATTAATTAATTTTTAATTATTTATTATTTTTAATTATTTATTATTTATTATTTATATTAATTTCATAATTATCTCAAAAAAAAAAATAATTACTACAAGAAAATCTTTCAAAGTTATTATTTTCTTCCATTTTTTTTTTTTTTTTNTAATGGACATGCTAATGGACATGCTAATGGACATACTAATGGAAATGTTATTAATGTGAAAAGAGTCAAGGATGATTAATTAGATGTAATTTAATAGTAGATAAAAAGCAAAAAAAAAAACCAACATATATACATACATATATATGCATATATAATATATATATATTGCATAGGGCATAAAAATTAATAAGCCATTAATTGTTTAATTAATTAATTTTTAATTATTTATTATTTTTAATTATTTATTATTTATTATTTATATTAATTTCATAATTATCTCAAAAAAAAAAATAATTACTACAAGAAAATCTTTCAAAGTTATTATTTTCTTCCATTTTTTTTTTTTTTTTATTTTTTCCTTTTTTACTCCATTTCTTTCTTCTCTTATAGAAATATATATTCATCCAAGTAAATATGTAATATAATAAAGTATACAGTAATAGATTTTGTCAGTTGGTATTATTATTAATCCATAAAAATAAATTTTTTAATATCATCCCAATGAATATAATTGTTACCAAATATTTCCACCTTTTATTAAATTCTCAAATATTATATATCAAATAAACATGACTTCACCACGGTTGAAGTTATTGATTGACTTAAATCTATATTCGTTATTTACTTCTATATTTACTAAAATTATTTACTAACCAACTACTATAAACAATATTTAACGTATCTATGCAATAAAGCTTGTTTTTCCGATTTTCCAATTTTTTTTGCATTTCACTTATAAAATTAATCTTGTATCATTATTATTTCTTCATTTGGATTTTTTTTTCTTTTCTGCATTTCTGTTCCCTTGTTAATTAGAAAAAACTTTATAGGTTGACAATTTCCATAGCTTCTCCTATACCCCTTCTAAATTATTCTCTCGTTGTAACAACTAAATATAAATTATTTTATAGTGTTTACAGAAGATAGCTGATAGATTAGGTGTATATGCTAATTCTCCCAATGTTGTAGACACGTATTTTCTTTATTTCATGATACAACACATTTTATCTATTTTATCTCACAATTCTTTCTGCTCACTCAAGTTGAAATACCTTCCTTTTTCTTTACTAACTTCTTTGAATTTTCTTAATAATAATTTCATCAAATGTTTCTCTAAAGATTCTTATTAAAAATAAAAGGAAGAAGTGAATAACAGCATGTTGTCTGTTTATCGAATTATTCAAATTATTCAACAGATGTAAATGGCGATAATCACATGCGTAACTCGAAAATCACATATGATCACATGCATAACTCGAAAATCAATATAAAATTTGTTATTTTTATTTTTTAAATCATAATAAAAATGACAACAACAGCATTCTTACAAACGCGACAATCAGCAAGAATAATTAATGGTGTACATACTGAAGTATTGGTTACAGGTTTTCGTGATAAAATTCTAGTTTTGGTTACGCAATATGGAAAGATTGGAAGTTTGGTATTTATAATTATTTTAATAATAAATTAATAATATAATAAATTAATAATAAATGAATAATAATGAATAATATTTTTAATGAATGATAAATATTTTATCTAGTTACATGTGACAATGCAATCTCAAACAATGACAACTTCAGATACTCTTTCTTCTTCATCAAACAATGTTAACTTTTTATTGGGATCACATTCTCCTTTATATCAATTATATGCTACAAATTTTTCTACCATAATATCATCCGAAAATCCCAATGAAGGAAGATCTTTATTGATAGGATTAGCATTAAAGGTTAACAAGAAGAATAACAACAACAACAATGATAATATTGATGATGAATTTGAATTTGATAAAGAATTATTTGAACAAGTTGAATTAATGGTTAAGGAATGTAAAGTTTGGTAATTTTTAATAAATAATTTCATTCATTTATTTATTATTATTTATTCAAGAAATAACATATATATATTATATGGCATATGTATAACTGGTAACCTCAAATTCCAAATTAAAAAAAAAAAAAAAATTGTAACAAATCATAAATTAAATGAAATGTAAAACAATTTTAATTAAGTGATTTCTAAATCATATTCATCATCACCTTCTTCAATTGTATCATCTTCAATTCTTTCAGTTGTTGTCTGTTTCACATTCCAAAATTCCAAATTCTCATCCTTATCTTCTTCATTACCTTCCTTTTCCTTTGAATTTATTTTATCTATTGCAAACCATTGTATAGACAAATCATTAAAGGTATTATAAGGTATATGTTGTTGATTTTGTTTCATGTCTTTTTTATAATCATCATTATTCTTGTTATTGGTCTGTGTATTTGTTGTTGTATTACTATTACTTTGTAAATTATTATTATTATTATTATTATTATTATCATCATTATTATTATTATCATCATTATTATTATTACCAAATTGTTCAAATTGTTGAAAGTCGAGAGATGAGAAACATTGAATAATTTTCAAAGCGTGTATACATAAAGAAAGAGAGAGAATTAGTTTATTAAGGAATAATATAGATAGATAATATAATATTATATAATATAAAAAATAATAAATAAAATATAATGTATATTTAAAAAAGGATATTTTACTTAAATGAGGAGCTTTACGATCGAGTGTAGCCTTTGTCATGCTATATTATCATCATCATCATCATCATCATCATTATTATTAAATATTGTTAAACATCAGTAAATTATTATTAATTATTATTAACTAATTATTCAATAATGATAAAAAATAGATAGATTTGTTATTTACATTTCTTCATAAAATTTCAACCGATTTCCAAAGATGATTATATTTTCCAATTTATTTATATCCCAATTTGATTTAATTAAATTATTATATAATCCAAGTGGACAATGTGGCATGAAAAATAATGTTTGATTTATTATAGATCGTTTGGCTTTCTTTTTAAACATAAAAAAAAAAAAATTTATTTATTTATTTAAAGTGTGAAATTGAAATCAATATAATAAGAATAAAGTTTACCTCATTGGTTTTGATCAATTCCACTTCAAAATAATTTAAAGCTTCAATATCAATTTGTGTTAATTTTGGATCAAATGCGTAAATTCTTCCTGTTATCTAAATTTTAATGAAAATATGGATATATTTATATTTATTTATTTATTTATATTTATATTTTTTAATAATCATCTTAATTTAAAAATATATATNAATATAATGTATATTTAAAAAAGGATATTTTACTTAAATGAGGAGCTTTACGATCGAGTGTAGCCTTTGTCATGCTATATTATCATCATCATCATCATCATCATCATTATTATTAAATATTGTTAAACATCAGTAAATTATTATTAATTATTATTAACTAATTATTCAATAATGATAAAAAATAGATAGATTTGTTATTTACATTTCTTCATAAAATTTCAACCGATTTCCAAAGATGATTATATTTTCCAATTTATTTATATCCCAATTTGATTTAATTAAATTATTATATAATCCAAGTGGACAATGTGGCATGAAAAATAATGTTTGATTTATTATAGATCGTTTGGCTTTCTTTTTAAACATAAAAAAAAAAAAATTTATTTATTTATTTAAAGTGTGAAATTGAAATCAATATAATAAGAATAAAGTTTACCTCATTGGTTTTGATCAATTCCACTTCAAAATAATTTAAAGCTTCAATATCAATTTGTGTTAATTTTGGATCAAATGCGTAAATTCTTCCTGTTATCTAAATTTTAATGAAAATATGGATATATTTATATTTATTTATTTATTTATATTTATATTTTTTAATAATCATCTTAATTTAAAAATATATATATATATATATATATATATTTTCTTTTACCTGAAAAATGTTTTTAAAAATTAACAATAATGCAAATTGATATTGTGATATATTTGAATCTTGAATGCTTCCTATTCCATATGCTACAATATCAACTATATTAGGTCGATGGGGAGGAAGAAATTGATATTTGATCCCCTCTAGAAGCAGAAGAAAGAAAGATCAAAATATTTATTTTAATTATAAACCTTTTTTTTTATACAATAAATGAATTATCTACCTTTCAATTCTATATAGAATTTGCTTTTCAATAAGATATTACTGTGAATAATTAAAAATGAGAAAGAATAAAATATATTATTATTATTATTATTAACTTGAAATAACAACAATGGCGGGCAATGGTAATTCCGTTTTTTTTTTTAAATCAAACAATTATCAAGTACATATTATCAAAAACCTTTTTTCCTTTACGAAGGAAACTATTTCTTCGATTGTTTTGCTTCTTTTTCTTGACTCATGACGACGTTTTTTTTTCTTGGATAAAGTGAATGTATTATATTTGAAATCATTCATGTTTTTTTTTTATTTAAATATGTATATATATATATATTAAAGATCAATTTTCGGATTAATTTCTCATTAAACTCTAACCATTATCTAATCATTTTAACCTATTTAGGCAATAACCCTTTTGACCAGCGTTAAACTTCGTTAAACTTCGTTAAACCTATTTAAACTTCGTTAAACCTATTTAAACTCATTTAAAACTTAAATTAAAACTTTATTTAAAAAAAGTTGTAAAAATAAATACATTCTAAATTAATAAAGTTACAATATTATAATAAAAGAATAATTGTAGAATGAATGAACTGATTAAATAAGTGAATGTGAATGATGAATAAACAGTATAGGTATTAGGGGAATAAATAAAAATCAGAAAAAATAATTAATAAATGATGTGCATTCAAAAAACAATACATATTTCTTAAAAGGCAAATATCTGCACTAATTTACCAACAATATATGAATAATATATGTATTATATTTTGTCTGTACCCTAATCATATGGCAATTTTTATAACCTTGTCATTCGTTCTCTCTCTCTAATAAAAGAACTTTTATACATCTTATTTTGCTTTATTTTTTTTGAAACTAATTTACATATTCAGTTTTTGAATATTGAGATTCATTCCATCGGTCATTTTATTTTAATTTCCCCATTTTCTTTTCTTTTTTCTTTTATATATATATCTCTTCTTTTTTTTTTAAGTTTTTTATTTTTTTTATTATTTTCTTTTTTCTTTTTCTTTTTCTTTTATTTATTTTTTTTTTTGGTTTTTTTAAAAAAATTAAAAATTAAAAATTACATTCAAATTCAAAAGTCTCGGTTGAGAGAAGAATGTCCAAATCTCCATCTTCTGTTCAAGTACTGAATCCGACTTCCGGTAAGCTGACTAAATGTATTGTATATTTATTAAACTTTTTAAGNGCACTAATTTACCAACAATATATGAATAATATATGTATTATATTTTGTCTGTACCCTAATCATATGGCAATTTTTATAACCTTGTCATTCGTTCTCTCTCTCTAATAAAAGAACTTTTATACATCTTATTTTGCTTTATTTTTTTTGAAACTAATTTACATATTCAGTTTTTGAATATTGAGATTCATTCCATCGGTCATTTTATTTTAATTTCCCCATTTTCTTTTCTTTTTTCTTTTATATATATATCTCTTCTTTTTTTTTTAAGTTTTTTATTTTTTTTATTATTTTCTTTTTTCTTTTTCTTTTTCTTTTATTTATTTTTTTTTTTGGTTTTTTTAAAAAAATTAAAAATTAAAAATTACATTCAAATTCAAAAGTCTCGGTTGAGAGAAGAATGTCCAAATCTCCATCTTCTGTTCAAGTACTGAATCCGACTTCCGGTAAGCTGACTAAATGTATTGTATATTTATTAAACTTTTTAAGATCTTTTACATTAAAACATATCTTTCTTTTCACGTGATCGTTATTAATAAAAAAAATAGCAATAAATTTCGATAACATGGCCACACCAGTAGGAATATTGCGCAATACTAGTCACGCACAGCAACATTCACAGCCATCACAACAACAACAACAACAAACGCAACAAAAACAAAAACAAAAACAAGTGCAAAGAGCACAAAATAAACAAGAGGTATGTAAATATATATATTTTTGACGAATGAGTATAAAGTAAAAGTGATAGAGAAAATTGATAAGGTATAAATTTATTTATTTATTTATTTTAGAATAAAACCCAAACAATTGTTGCACCATTATCCGATACTTCGGATTCGGAACAAGAAGTTATTGATAATCAACCAGATTCTGGAGCAGAAAGTGAACCTGAAGAGGATGTGAATCCTGAAGAAGCTCGAGAAACTTTACAACATGAAAATTTAATAAAAGCGGGATATCTTAAAAAATTAGAGAGACGAAAGGTTCGAGGAAAGGTAATAATAAATAATTAAAATAATTAATTAATTAAATGATTTTTTTTTTTTTTTATATTTATTTATTTATTTATTTTCAATTTATTCTTAGAGTTCGAAACGAAGATGGTTTGTGTTAAGATCAACAAAATTGGCATATTACAAAAGTGATAAGGTATTACTTAATATTTATTATTTAATAAGAATGTTTTATTTTTTTACTTAATATTTTTGAATAACAATACTTATATATATATATTTTTAATAATCATCATCATAATAATATAGGAATATGAATTAATTCGAATTCTAGATTTAAATGATATTGGTACTGTTGCAGAAGTTAAATTAAAGAATAAAACAAATGTGTTTTATATTGTTACGCCCAAACGTACATATTATGTTCGAGCCGAAAGTAAGAAAGAACTTGATGAATGGGTGGAAGCAATAAATAAAGTTAAAAAAGAAGTTCAAGATCATGTATTAAACGAAGAAGCGAAAGAAGAAGAAAATATTAATATTTCAAACAAAGGAAAATCACCATTGCATAATAATGATAATACCATTAACAATAATAATAATAATAATAATAAAAATCATCGAAATTCTTTACAAATTAAAACAATCATATCTGAAAAACCTAATAAATTAGATGAATCAATGACCGGATCACCAGTTGTAGAATTTAATTCTATTAATTATAATAGTAATAATAATAATAATAATAATAGTAATAATAATAATAACAATAATAGTAATAATAATAATAATAATAATATTTATAATAATAATAATAATAATATTTATAACAATAATAACAATAGTAATAATAATAATAATAATAATAATAATAATAATAATAATAATGGAGTGGAATTACGTAATTCAGTTATTATTTCTTCATCATTACCATCAAGTCCCGTAACGGGTCAATTTGTACCGGAAAGAAAGGATAGTGGCGAACCGACCACTAGTTCTGAAGAAGAAGAAGGTGTTGAATTCACGGATGATGATGATGAGAATGGTCGTACAATTCAAAATGGTTATGTTTATAAGCTTGATAGATTTAAAGTAATTATTATATTTCTATTTTTATTTCTATTTCTATCTCTATTTCTATTTTGATTTTTTTAATAAAAATATTTATATATATATTTATTTTATATTTAATAGAAAAATTGGAAAAAGAGATGGTTTGTACTAAAAACTACCAAATTAGCATATTATAAAGATAAAGAGGTGAATATATATTTATTTCTATATATAACATTTAATATTTTTATCTATAATCTAAATTTTATTATTATGATTATTATTTATTAATTAATTTGATAATAAAGCATTCTCGTTCACATTTGGTAATCAATCTTTCGGATATTCTTGATGCCATCGAAATGGATCCCTTATCGAAATCAAAACAACATTGTTTCAAAATCATTACTCCGAAACGAAATTATATTTGTTGTGCCATGGATGAGGAATCTCAAGTTACTTGGTTAGCCGCCTTACAAGTGGCATTGACCAAATCAAGAGAAGCTTCCGGGAAATCCAATTCCTAATATAATCTAATCTAATATAATAAATTTATATTTACTTCTTCATGATTTATATGGACAATGTTTTTTTTTTATCGAGTCATTTGAACTCAAGTACATTTTATTTTATTTTATTTTCATTTTTTAATTGTATTTTTGGGGTGGGAATTTATTATTGTTATGATTATTATTTATAATTTATTATTATTATTATTATTATTGCTCATTCGTTGTTATTTTATTCATTGTCATTATTGTCATTTTTAATTTTAATATTAGTATTAGTTCGGATTATTTTTAATAATAATAATAATTATAATTTTTTTTTTTGTTTTTTTTTATTTTTGTTTTTTATTTTGTAATAATTTTTTATTTTTTTTTCATGTAATTTTTTTTAATATATATATATATAAAAAAGAATGAAATTCCATAATTATAATTTATATATTGTTTGTTTTATTTTCACGATTATCGATTCTTTTGTAAATCGTCATCATCCCGAAAAAGGAAATAAATAATTTCGTAAATTTGAAATTTTGATTACATAAAAAATTTCGCGTTTAATTNAATCCAATTCCTAATATAATCTAATCTAATATAATAAATTTATATTTACTTCTTCATGATTTATATGGACAATGTTTTTTTTTTATCGAGTCATTTGAACTCAAGTACATTTTATTTTATTTTATTTTCATTTTTTAATTGTATTTTTGGGGTGGGAATTTATTATTGTTATGATTATTATTTATAATTTATTATTATTATTATTATTATTGCTCATTCGTTGTTATTTTATTCATTGTCATTATTGTCATTTTTAATTTTAATATTAGTATTAGTTCGGATTATTTTTAATAATAATAATAATTATAATTTTTTTTTTTGTTTTTTTTTATTTTTGTTTTTTATTTTGTAATAATTTTTTATTTTTTTTTCATGTAATTTTTTTTAATATATATATATATAAAAAAGAATGAAATTCCATAATTATAATTTATATATTGTTTGTTTTATTTTCACGATTATCGATTCTTTTGTAAATCGTCATCATCCCGAAAAAGGAAATAAATAATTTCGTAAATTTGAAATTTTGATTACATAAAAAATTTCGCGTTTAATTTTAAACCCGTAAATCGCGAACCGAAAATTCATATATATATATGTAATGGCAGTAATCCCCGCCATCCTTAAAGAACGAATGTTATCCTCCATCGGAGAAAGATTAGTGTATACGGCCAGAATTGATACCATCTATTACAAAGAATCTCCCGATCCAAGATCTAAAAAATTGCTGTAGTCTAGATGATATATGGAAAGCTGAAGTGATTAGAGAAATTCGCAAAAGATTAATAGTGGACTGTACATTCATTCTTGGCAAAACAACTGTTAAAGCACTGATCGATCCCAAATCCTATTTTAGCAATATTAGTAAAGAGCTTGCTAAAAAATTGGATTGTTATATTTCTAGGGATTTTGGTGGGTCGGGATATCCAGCAGTAAAAGAACTTGGAATTGGTGCAATAAATTCAGGTAAAAAAATAATGGTAAGAGGATGGATACGTAGTGAAAAAATTTCCATTCCCATTCCAGATATCTTTGAATTAGAACCACAAAAAAATCGATGACCTCAATACTTGGGTGAATCATATGAGCATTTCTTAGTCCTAGATAAACCAGAATACGAATTGGTTTTAGGAGATATATGGATAGGTCGTTTAATGGATAGAATCAGAGAACATATACATCCAAAACCTAAATTATATATGTATACACCCGAATGGTATAATGCGAGAAATAATAAAGAAGAGAAACCTATTATTTCTTTGAAAAAATTCTACAATCTATTATTTCCGGATTGCACATTTGATTTTCAAGTGCCAGATAATTAGATTCAAGTTACTCCGAAACAGAGACCGATTCCATTTCCTCTGATTCAGAAAGTAAATGGTCTGACTAATCAAATTGTACGTATATATACACGGCATAGATTATCTGATTTTTTTACGTATGACGTCGCACGTGTACTCGCGATTTGCAAAATCAAAGGTGTGATCCCGTTGTACCACACATGAAATTCAGCGAAATCAAAAATCTGTGCCTTGGCACTAGCTCCGCTATTCACATACATCCATTCTCCATATACTCACACTTAACTAACCATTGATACATTAAGTGCTTTTGATAATTGTATCTTATCTATCTTTTTTTTCCGAGAAGCGGAGCTTCATTGTTCCACAATACTGTCTTATAAGCCAATAAACGATATACTAATTCTGTTAATTTTTTTTCTTCAGACTAGATCCTCGTTTTTCTGTTAATTACGATTCACATGTTTTCCGTGCAACCTGAACCATATGTTTTTCGTACAACCTAACGTGGGATGCAGAGTTGATCATGAATGGTTAACGTGGTACTAGTTTTTATTAATTTGACATTATTTGCATAATAAAAATAACATGAATTATATGAAAATTGATAAAATGACACTGTAGTCATTATTGCCAAAGCGAAATAAAAGTAAAGAAATTAATAAGGGAATTTTAATTCCTGGATCATAGAAAAGTGGTTTTAAATATTGAAGGCAATTAAGTGCTCATCAGTCTCTAGCTGTCCTTTTCTAGGAACCCCAATCTCAAAGCATCGGCCGACGTCGGGAAGTCCATTTGCGTGTCGCGACCAATTATTATTAGTTAACACTGCAATCGTATTTAACAGAGCTTGACGGTCATTGAATGAAAACGCGCAATTGGAAGGTGCCAGTGGTGGAAACGGAGCATAACCTACTTGAGCTCGAATTACTAATCAAAAAAAATTAGAACCAATCAGACGAATAGTTGCTTTATATAATGTATCGCGCAATAAATCCTTAGTGATGTAATATTTATATACATACGATTAAGCAATGCGTCCTTGGTGAACAGAGCGTTTATAGCCGTTCTCGCCAAGATTCCAGGTTCGTTCCATTCGATCAGCAACAACGGATCTTTAAAAATTTCATCGTCAGCATAATCTTCCTTTCGGTGTTTTTTTCGTAATATTTTTGCCCACAAACGAAGAATATTTTTAGAATTTTCATCAAGTTCCACGTCTATCAAAACAATTAGTTAGTTCTAAATACAAAAAGAAAATTGTTAGAAAATAACTTCCAACCTGTAATTGATTTATTTGATTTATTGAAACGCTTGAATAGCTTTCTTAACATTGCCAACATTGTCTTGAAGAGAAGTTTGTTTTGGAAGAGTTCATTTTGGAAGAGCTTACTTGGCTTACTTATACACATTTTTAAACTCCGCAAAATGTAGTGATTCATTCGATTTATTGGATTTATTGACTTAAGCAGTGTTGGCTTCCAATCAATTTCATTGGAATTGAAATATCTTTTTGGAATTTACTGGAAGAATTGGTAATATATTTAGTTAAGATATTCATTTTATTTAAAGGAACGAAAAATTTTAAATTGATAATCTATAATTAAAAAATTCTTATTGGCTAAAAATCAATAAATAACAGATTGGAAGATTAACAAGCAAAATAAATACAACACAACTGCTATTTGCAAAGTATGTATTGAACTCTTGGGTCATGAAGAAGCATTAAAAAAATTTTTTACTAATAAAAAAACAAGTTAAAAATCGTAAACGTACTGATGTTGAATTAGGGTATGGATAGTAAATAAAATTTTTAAATATTTTATAAATAATGAAATTCGTATTTAATAAAATATATTATTTATTTTAAAAGATAATATTTTAGACTGCCATTGTTTTATATAAGATACAGATATGTTCAAAGGTTTGGATAAAAATTACTAGTGCGTGACTTTTGGTCACGCGGTCACATGATAAAAAATAATCTGCGTGACAAATTATATCTCATTACAATTACATGAAAAAAAAAGGGGAATCTTAACCTAGACCCGGGGGTTTAAGTTCTTATCCTGGCCCTCGAGTATTGTCATGTGATTAATATATTATTAATATATTTTTTTGTAAATAAAAAGTGTCGCGTTATATTTTTTGTTTTCAAAAGTTCGAAAATATATCATAGTAAGTTTAATAAATAATAAGTTTTGGATCAATTTCTTTTTTACATTTGACTATTATATTTTAATATTTATGATATATTGTATACTTATATATTTCTCAAGTCTCAAAACGAATCTTTATAATGACAACTTATTGTGAATCAGTGCTTTCTGATTTATCTGATTTATCTGATTTATCAGAAACTAGTTTTACAATATCTACAAACTTGAAGGTTGAAATGACAAATATAGAGCTTAAAGAAGGCAAATCGTATACTACTCATGATAATTTTGTTACAGCTGTTAAAGACTATACAAAAAGTTTGAGATTTAGTATAAGGTTAGAAAAAATAGATAAAAATTCATTAGGCAAAATACGTAAAAAAACAATATTATGTAATAGGGAAAACAATTCAAAAAAATTTTCAAAAAATTCAAATATTAAAAATAGACCATCACAACGTTGTGGGTGCAAATTTATAATACGTGCATCTATGAATTCAGACAATAGACTTTGGTATATTACAACAATGCATTTAGAACACAATCATTCAATGGTATTACCTAAATATTAATGGTTTATGACACAAGAAAGAATAATTCCTTCTGAAGTACAAGAAAAAATCTTGTTACTTCGTCATGCTGGTTGTGATATCCCAACAATTCGAGCAATATTAAAAAAAGAATTTTCTAGTATTGTAACATGGATTTATAATGATTTGTATAATTTTGTTTATCAACAAGAAGGAATTATTGAAAAACAGAAATTAGATGCAAATAATTTTATAATGAAATTAGAAAATATTAAATTACACAATAATGAATTTCAATACGAAATTAAAATTAATTTAGAAACAAATGAATTACAACATACAATTTGGATGTTTCTAAACAGTGAATGAATTATTGTCGATTTTATAATTTAGTAGTTTTTGATAATACATATAAAACCAATAGATTTAACATGCCTTTTGACATATTTACTGGTGTTAATAATTATACATGTCGTCAAAACTAATTTCATCTTGACTCAACTCTTAAAATTTCAATTTTTAATTGCGTCTGACTTAACTAATTGTATCAATCACTAATAAAAATCAAAATTTGCTTTGACTCAACTCCAATTTTTCTCAATTTTAATTGCGTCTGACTCAATTCAATAGTTTTGACGACATGTATATTAATAATTATGAAAAAAGTGTATGTTTTGCTGGTGTAATTATGTGTAATGAAAGTGTTGAAAATTTTAATTGGACATTTAATACTTTTCTTAAAATGGTTAATAATAAAGTACCAAAAGTATTTCTCACAGATGACGATGCTACGATTATCAAAACAGTAGATCTTATTTTTTCGTCACTTAAAACAAAGCATACTTTGTGTTTGTGACATATTATGAAAAATGTAGTCAAAAATTTAAATAGTACGTTAGGATTTAAATGGATGGAATTTATAAGATTTTTTTATAAATGTCTTGATGAATATGATGAAGATAACTTTTTAGAAAAATGGAATAAATTAAAAACAATACATTCTACAGTAATTAAAAACAATACATTCTACAGTAATTAAATATTTAGAAAAAATGGAAAAAAATTTATAACGTTGGGCACCTTGCTATAATCGGCATTTATTTATGGTTGATATGACTACAACTCAAAAAGACGAATTAATAAATAGTCTTATGAAAGGATATATGGATGTCACAACATTTCTTTTTAACTTTTTGAAAGCATTTGAATTAGCATTAGAACAATGTAATGAAGATACTAAATTTATTAAATTTTATGAAAATAATAAAACTGTTTCTTTATTAACAACAAGTCCTTTGAAAAACAATCTTCAGAATTATTAACAAAGTATGTATTTATAAAAACACAAAAACAATTATTACAATGTATATCTTATAAAAGTGAGGAAATTTTAAAATAAAGAAAAACTTAAATTTTAAATAAATAAATAAATATTTTTATAAATTTTAATTCTTTTATTTATTTTTTAGTAACAATAATGATATAAAAATATTATTTTGTGTCGAAAGTTTTGATTATCAAAAAAAAAGAATAGTTAAATATAATCCAATCAATAAACATTTTTCGTGTACATGTTTTTATACGAATTTTTCTGATATTATATACTGACATATTTTTAAGGTTGCTACACAATTAAATTTAGAAGAAATTCCTCAACAATTATTTCTTATGAAATGGAAAAAAGATCCAAATGATAATACCTTGATTAAAATATATAAATCTTTTTATAATAATTCTGAAAAATTAAATACAAATTATCAAAATGAAGATATTAATAATAATGAAAATGAAGATTATGAATATTTATTAAATCGAGCTTGATATAAAGTTCAACAAATAGTAAAAACCAAATTCAAAACAGCAAAAAAATTTTATAATGTTCTTAATAAATTAATAAAAGAAGAATTTTTACTTTATTCAGAAAAAAAAATACAATAAAATAATAATGAAATTAAAAATCCAACAACAATTAAGACAAAAGGTAGGTTTTTTTTTCTTTAATATAAAATATTTATTTATTAATTTATTAATATAATTTTTTAAAATATATTAATAATAAGGACGTATTACAAAAAAAAGAATTAAAAATAAATTTGAAAATAATAGACCTTCTAAAAAATCTGCATTAGTATTGCATCAATAAAATATATCTCAAATAAGTGAAGTTGATATATTAAATAAAGAAAATAATTTTCAAGATGTGATATAAATTTATTATTATTTTATTAATTTAAATTTTTTAATAATTATTTTTTTTATAATAGAAAATAATCCTAATAAAAAAAACAATTCCATAAATTCTCCAAATAAAAAATTAAAAAATAATATAAATGAAAAAAGTAAACCCGTTAATGCAACATCATCATCTTTAGATAAGTTTATTTTAGATTTATTTAATTAGTTTAATAGAACATTACATAAAATAATATTGAATTTTTAATATTTAATAGGTAATAAATATCCTTTTTGTACAGAATTTTTACCATATCCTATTCCACTAAAAATTCGTTTTTTATTAAATAAAATTGCAAAACAAAATGGTAAAAAAAAAATTCTTTAATTAAAAAAAATTAAAATAATACAATGCACGACACTTAATTGCTAATTCATCGATCATGTGCAGTCAAACTGGAATCTGCACGTGCCGCATAGCTAAGTCTATCAATTTTTTACTTATTAAATTATACTTTTTTTTAAAAAAAAACTTTGAAATTAAGTTTATTTACCAATATATTCTAATATAAGATTATAAAGTTCAGAATTTCACAAAATAATTTTAAATACTGTCAATTTACAAAAGTTGGAATCTGTATATGTCACATAGTTAAGTCTATTAATTTTTTATTTATTTAATTATACTTTTTTTTAAAAAAAATTCTGGAATTAAATTCATTTACTAATGTATTCTAATATAAGATTATAAAGTTCAAAATTTTACAAAATAATTATAAATATTGTTAATTGTCAAAAATTATATGACTTTTAAGAAATTTTGTATTTTTTGAATTTTTGATATTAAATAACTTCACAGAAACAGAATTTAAAAATTTAAAAATACTTGCCTACCCTTTAAATTATATATATAGAATACCTACAAGTTATTTATTTTTAAATTATTATGTATAAGATTTTTTTACATTAGACTGCACATGATCGGCGAATTAGCAATTAAAGACTAAAATCCTATAATTTGTCACATTTTTCAAGCCAAAAATCAAATTAGACCTAGATGAACCAAAAAATCGATTTTTGCATACTTTATAAAGAATCACATGACTTCCGAATTTGATCATCACTTTTTATTCGCCAAAAATCAATAATAAAAACGTGATATTCTAATTAACTAATAAAAATTAATTTACGTGATTGTTAGGTCACGTTTTTGTCCCACTGGATATCGATCATATGAAGGCAGGGCATTTTTGAATCGATATAAGTCAGGAATGAGTAATTATTTTTTTAAAAAGAGGCTGACAATTTGTAGTAAATTAACTTAGCTTCAAAATGTCAGCTTCCTTTTTTTGGTATTACCTCTGTATCACATTCTATAACCTTTTAAAAATCATCAAATTTAATGCAGTCTTTAAGTGTTACGTACTGTATATACTAAATTTATTTTATATTAGGTAAACCCACAATGGAAGACTGTTATTTGTTTTGTGAAATTCATCAAGCAGAAACAACAATTGTTCCCAATGGTATTCAAAAAAATTATTCTATAGAAATTGATTTTAATTTATTAGAAGTAAGAATATTTCAAATAAAAGATTCACTTCTAGATATTATTAATAAGAAAATAAATAATTATTATCGAGATTTTGCTTTAGAAATTTGTCAAAAAATTGAATTAAAAAAGGCAGGGACTCTAATAACAATAATGGACCGTTTTGAAATATTAAGAGTAAGTTTTAATTCTAATTTTTAATTTTATTACTTCAGTTTACAGAATTTTTATTTATAAATTACAAATTTATTTTTAGTCCAGGTATTATGGTTCAAAAGGATTAGTTATTATTACTGAAGTACTTTTAAAACTTTTTTATTTAATAATTCGTTAACATACAATTTAATTTCTTCAAAAAAACCAGTGGATTGTTTGCAAGAAGTTTTAGTTCCTAAAATTACATTGCGTTTGATTTCTCAAGATCGAGGTAATATTTCACTTGAAACTAGAAAAATTATAGAAGATAGTTTCGATTTTGGTGATTATATGTATCAAGAGTAGTTTATTTTCTATATGTAAATAAATATGAAATTTTTTTGAAAAATAAAGACTTTTACAATCCCAATACTTTTTTTAAAAATTTTTTATTATTAAAATTAAATAATTTAAATAATTTACAAAATAAAATGTTCTTATTAATAATTTGAACCAATCAGATTTAATGGGACTAGCATAAATGTCTAGACCTCCTTATACCTGCCGTCCAAATTCAAAATCCAAATGCCGAAATCCCAAATGCCGAAATCCCAAATCCCAAATTATAATTAGTATTTTTTGCCGAAATCCCAAATCCCAAATCCCAAATACTAGTAATTTGTGCATTTTGGCGTCCCAAATCCCAAATTATTTGGGATTTGGNTTTAATTTCTTCAAAAAAACCAGTGGATTGTTTGCAAGAAGTTTTAGTTCCTAAAATTACATTGCGTTTGATTTCTCAAGATCGAGGTAATATTTCACTTGAAACTAGAAAAATTATAGAAGATAGTTTCGATTTTGGTGATTATATGTATCAAGAGTAGTTTATTTTCTATATGTAAATAAATATGAAATTTTTTTGAAAAATAAAGACTTTTACAATCCCAATACTTTTTTTAAAAATTTTTTATTATTAAAATTAAATAATTTAAATAATTTACAAAATAAAATGTTCTTATTAATAATTTGAACCAATCAGATTTAATGGGACTAGCATAAATGTCTAGACCTCCTTATACCTGCCGTCCAAATTCAAAATCCAAATGCCGAAATCCCAAATGCCGAAATCCCAAATCCCAAATTATAATTAGTATTTTTTGCCGAAATCCCAAATCCCAAATCCCAAATACTAGTAATTTGTGCATTTTGGCGTCCCAAATCCCAAATTATTTGGGATTTGGACAACACGTATAGACCTCCTGAGTCTAGGATAATATCTTAAACTGGAGGTCTAGATTAAGGATATTCAAAAAAAAATATAATTCGTGATACATCTAACTGGAAAATTATTAGCTACATTTTATAATTCGTGTCACATTACATATAACTGGAAAATTTCTTTATTGATATATACGATAAAAAATACAGGATAAAATACAGAATATCTATATATAATAAATAAAAATCTATGGATAATTATCTCGTAGTGTAGTAACTGTTATGCCCCCTTTCTTTAATCTTTGAGATGATGTTATTGTACCATGGCATAGTAGGGATATATTTGTAATTAATATATTTCGTAAAAATAAAAGTGTCTCAACAAATTTAATTACATCATCTTCATTTGAAAATTAAACAGGGATTTTTGCTAATTGTATATGGTAATATCTATGAACATTAGTTTTATCCCTGATAAGAACATTCAGATGTAAAGTATTCCCTGCTATTTGTACTTCAATTATTTCAAATTGATTTTTATCCAAATTAAGAGTTTTTCAAGTATAGTACATTCCATCATTACATTTTCTTTATAGTCTGCTGATATTAAGGATGGAAGGCTCAATTGATATCAAGGCTGGCTCAATAATTGCGCCTTTGGCTAATTAATTTTGCGTCAGCTAAATTCTGACTAAATTCTGACTCAAAGGCTAATTAAATTGCGCCGGCTAAATTCTGGCTCAAAGGCTAATTAATTTTTTCTGGCTAAATTCAGGCGCAATTTCTGATTGGCTGGCGCAAGTTTAGTCATGTGACAAAAAGTTGATCAGTTAAAATTATTAATTAATTTTACCGATATTAATATTTTAATATATTGTTTTAAAATAGCTATAATTTGATCAATTTTAATGTTACTACGTGAAGTCTTGCCTACAGGTTTGGTCCTGGCTCCTCTGATGAAAAGCGTAGACGACGAATTTTACTTTCTTTCTGGAGATACTTCGGCAGGTACAGGAGCCTACGAAGGAATGAAACAGAACAGTTAAATGTCCTAGTAGGTTTTGGAAAGGTTGACAGTTTTATAGAGTACGAACGCTGGAAACAGAGGGTTCCGCTTGGGCTGAAAAATTTTTTGCTAGTAAAGACTGGGTCTACGCCACAAATTTTCCTCGTTTTCATGTCAATAACTTTTTGGGGGAAATGTCAAATGTCGGTTTGACCCTGATTGTTGATCATGTCGATCAGGTGTGACGCACTGATGAAAAATTTTGGTAGTACGAGGGTACAAAGGTGATGAACGGCAAGTGACTTGGGGGGTATGGTGATACTTAGGGGATGATTGGCGGTAACAATGGGTGATGTGATGTTTAGGTTTGTTGTGACGGGTGTGTAGTTTTAAGGGGTTGGGTCGGGTTGTTGTTTGAATTCGTCGGGTGGTCAGTTGGGAAATGTGTCGGATAGTTAGTTGTTGTTTGGTGAGTTGTATGTTTAGTTGTAAATTTATTTTAGGTGATGTAGAACGGTTAGTAGATGAGTTGTTGAAGGGCCAGTGATGGGTTTTTATTGGGTTATTGGTTCCTTTGGACATGCAAGGTCCTCGGGAACCTTTGACATGGCTACCTTATAAAAGTGATAAGGGAGGAAGTTGGGTATGTGAGCTGATGACCTAACTATTTCCGCCAAAGCCTTGAGGTATACCTTATATGAGTGATAAGGAAGCAGTCTTTTGATGTGAGCTGATGCAAAAGACATTTGCGCTTAGTACCTTAGTAATCCTTTTTTTACCGCTCGGGAGCACGGGCTATAGTCCGTAATAATAATATTAACGAGTGTGGGTTTCCTCTTGGAGTCATATTTTATGGCTCTTAGCGAGATTGGGTCGTGGGTTGATCTATAAAATTATTTTTTTATATAAATTAGCTCTAGCTTTACTTTTATTTTGTGTACTATTGTTCACTGTATTTTTGGGCGCTATTGTAGTTCGAATTGTTATAACAAGGTCTAAATAAAGGTACAATCGCGTTAGCCAACAAAAAAAAAAAAAAAAAAAAAAATTTTAATTTTA
>PQFF01000024.1:534177-544649 GCA_003547095.1 Diversispora epigaea | reverse complement strand
AAAAAAAAAAAAAAAAAAAAAAAAAATTTTAATGTTACAAAAATAAAATATATATCATCTTGTAGCTAAGAACCAGATCTTTCGATCTGTCATAGGAATATAATAGTAGAAAATCGCTCCTAGTTATGTAAAATTAATTTGAAATTAAAGTTAAAATTAATTATTTTTAAAAATTTAAAAATAATTATTTAATAAATTTTATAATTGCACCAGCCAATCAGAATTACGCCATTATTTAGCCTTTGCGCCAGAATTTAGCCATTGCGCCTGATTGCGCTGTGGTTAAATTCCAGGCTTAATTGGCTAAATTAAATCTGGCTAAATTTCTGGCTCAATTCGTATTGCGCCTACTATCCCTAGCTGATATTCCAGTTTGTCAATTTTTTTAATTAATTCATCTTTTATACACTCCAATTTAACTAATTTAGACTCTAGAGAGAAGATTTCAAAATCTTTTTTTTCTTCATTTTTCTTCGACTCACTTTTTAATTTTTTTATTTTCTTCCTCAGCCAAATTATTTCATTCGTTTTTTTAAAAAACTTGGTTTTAAAATTGCTAAAAGAAAGTTCTTTTTTAGTATTTTGAGATATAAGGTTAATATTTTTTTTTTGCAATTGTTCATCAATATTGATATTTTTTATAACTTGAGTATGTAATTTTTCGATTTTGTTATAATATTGTGTTAACTCTTGATTTAAATCTTCTTTTTTTAAAGTTCAAGTCTTTTTTTCCAGTTAAAACCTTTTACTTGTCTAGAATATTTATCTTATAATAATTTATTATAACCTTGTAATTTAGAATATTTATTGGCAAATAATTCAGTTTTATTGAGTAATCCATTTTGCTCAAATTCGAGCTTATGTTCTTTAGCATCAGGAAACTTTTTAGGACATAAATTTACAGAAATTTACAGGACCTACAGAAATTTACACCTAAAAAAATTAATTTTATTAACTTTGATTACTATTTATGAGACAGGGAGCGATTTTTTACTAAGATATTTTTATGACAGATCGAAAGATCTGGTTCTTAGCTACAAGTTAATATATGTTTCATTTTTGTAACATCAATATTCGCGAAGATATTCACGTTTAAAGTTTCACATCTGTGAAAAAATTTCCGTGTAAATTTTTTGAAAATTTTCATAATTCTGCCAGAAATTTATGTGACGTCATAGAAATTTCTGGCAAATTATGAAAATTTTTGGAAAATTTACACGGAAATTTTTTTACAGATATGAAACTTTAAACATGAATATCTTTGCGAATATTGATGTTACAAAAATGAAACACATATTATTTTGTAGCTAAGAACTAGATCTTTCGATCTGTTATAGAAATATTTTAGTAAAAAATCGTTCTGTCTTATAAATAGTGATCAAAGTTAAAAAAATTTATTCTTTTAGATGTAAATTTCTATAAGTCCCATAAATTTCTATAAATTTACGTCTCAAAAAGTTTCTTGATGAATACTATTCAATTTATATCTATGTCTTTGAAAATTTTGGGTAGTAGATGAGTCAGAAACTCGAGATTTTATCTCTTTGTTATATAAAGTACGTACTGATATCATATAAATAAAAAAATTATGATAAAAGAAAAAATTAATTTCAAACTTTTTTTTACTAATTTCGCATAAAAAGAATCTGGTAATTAACTAAATAGAAATTGATAAATAACTAGGCAGAAGTTGATAAATAACTAGACAAAAGTTAATAAATAACCAAATAAAAGTTGGTATTTAACCAGTCATATATTTTTAATTAATTAGTTTTATATGAAAATATGATATAAACAAATTGTTATTAATTAATAACAAAACTAGTGTATATATTGATTTCTGCTCAACTTTTTTTCAACTTGTATTTAATTATTATCCAGATTCTATTCAGATTCTATCCAAATATATATCAAGAACAAATGGATATTTGACTGAATTTAAATTAGATATTTTTTTATAATACTTTATACTAGTTTTATTAAAATGGGTAAATCTCAAGTTTGATTATATCTCAATTCTACCATTACCCAATTAACCTCTGAAGTAATTGAAAAAATAAGAAATGCCCACGCAAACTAGATATCAAATAGAAAATGCAATATGTATAGAAATTATAAGATTAGTAGTGAAAGATATGATGATATTGTAAATGGTTGAATATATTTATATTCACCTGAAATAGATGTAAAATCATCAATAAAATTGACATTACCTTCATTTCATGCGACATCTATTTATACCTGCCACCCAAATTCAAAATCCAAATGCCAAAATCCCAAATGCCAAAATCCCAAATCCCAAATCCCAAATTACAATTAGTATTTTTTGCCGAAATCCCAAATCCCAAATCTCAAATACTAGTAATTTGTGCATTTTGGCGTCCCAAATCCCAAATTATTTGGGATTTGGGCAACACATATACATCTATTGATTCATCTATTTTGACATCTCAGCCAAAAATTTTATCTAAATATAATTCTGAATAAATAATACCTTTGATTAAACCTGTATCAAAAAAATCTAGCAAAAAAAAAAATAATAAATCAAGTTCTAGTGTAAAATTATCTAAAGGTGAAGATTTATTGAAAACCATACACAATTTAACTTCATTAGTATCAAAAAATGAAAATGAAATTCAAACTAAAATGATACATTTTCAAAAATTTGCTAAAGAACTTCAAGTTGAATCTTGAAATCATGTTAATTTTTTTTTTAGATATTCAGCATAATTAAGAGTTCTAAAAAATTCTTTTTTAATAATAGCTTTATTTTCTAAATCTTTCATACCTGATATTACTTGAATTTTAAAATGAAATTCTAATTTGAGAAAGAAGTCAAATTATTTATCTAAATTTACGTATTTTTTTTTTGCATTCTTGATACTATCTCTGCTAATGTAGAACATTGTATATTACCTTCTTCTGGTACTTCGAAAGAAGACTTCTCTATTATTTCAGTATAACAACTTGTTGATTCAGTATTTTCAATTGGCTTAGTCAAAATTAAGATAACATAAGATTTTTCTCGAACTGTTATCCGAAACTCATGTTTATCTAAATCTGGAAGTCTTTTAACTTTTCGAATATAGGGTGTTCCTATGCAAAGAAGATAATTAGATTTTCTGTCATCAATAATTACAATATTTACTGTTTCTATAACCCATCCATTTTTATGTTTTACAGCTATTGATACATCTTTATGTTTACCAATTAATTTTGTTACTTGATTGGAATTATGTGTAAGAAAAAAATTTGATACTATTTCAAGATCCTACTCTAATATGTTGTTTAGCACCCTATTCATTACATTACATTCAGATGCATTATCAGAAAATCTCTCTGAAATAATTATATCATCAATTCTACTATATATGTCGTCAAAACTAATTTGGCTTTAACTTAACTCTTAAAATTTCAATTTTTAATTGTATCTGACTCAATTAATTATGTCAATTACTAGTAAAAATCAAAATTTGTTTTGACTCAACTCCAATTTTTCTCAATTTTAATTACATTTGACTCAATTCAATAGTTTTGACGACATGTATAAATTCTACATTGCATATATTCAAATGATTCAGCCTATTTATTTTTTGTTGATAGATCAATGATTTTTTTGCGCATTGCTAAGGATGGTAATTCTAATAGTTAGTCATTTGATTCTGGAAAAAGTTTGTCAAAGGTAGTCACTGGTGAATCGACTATTTCATTTTATTTAGATTTTGCAACTGATGATCTATATGAAATTATCGATTTATCTATTGTAGAACAATGGCTCTTAGAGCTTACTGCTAATATTTGTTTTTTTTTTCTGATAATTCATACCATATATTGTCTTTCTCATTATATTTATTTTTATCATCATTACTGAAAACAGGTTCAAGTAATATAAAACCTGTTCGGTTTGATTTAACTTTAACTGTATTATCGTCAATTGATAAATTTTTGAATTTTTTACTTAATTGATTAAATGAATTTCGAGATTCATTTTCTGCCTCCCTAATTTCATTAATCTGATTTTCTAATCTTCTTATTTTATCAGTATCAGAAGATTGTTTTTTTTAATAAGATTTGGCATGCTTTTTATATAAATCCATAAAATCAACTATAGGTTCATCTCTATATCCCATATTATATAATTCCTTTAATAATAAAGCACTATTAATTTCTTCCATATCTTTTGAAGGCTTAAGTGGTGATTTTTTTATCAATTTAGATTGTTGGTTCTTTTTTACTTCTTCTAAGTTAACTTGTATTTTTTTTATTTCAGCATTTCGTTTTACTAATTCCTTTTGAAACATTTTTTGCGTGTTAGATAGTAGTAAAATCTATTGTTGTAAGATTATATTTGAAATTGAAACTCGTTTTGATTTATAGTTACCTATATCTCTTTTCATTCTTACCATTCGAATTAATTCAATTTTTACTAGTTTTTTAGACAACTCATTAAATGTTATATCCTCGTCTATATCTTCAACTTTTTTTAACCATTCAGGTTCTAATCCATAAAGAAATTTTCTTCATAACTCTTCATCTCTATAACCCCTCCTAACTCTTCAGATTTTATTAGTAAATTCTTTTATAGTACCATCTCCTTGTGTTAATGTTCCATATTGTAACATGCGCATTTCTTCTTCAACTGTAGGAGATTTTGTTTTTAATAACCATATAGATTGACCGAATCTTATTCTAACTACAATGACTAGAGTATCATTATTAACATTAGATATATTAACTGCATTATTAGTTAGTCGTCCATCTGCAATACTCCAATCTTTATTCCAAAGATTATGTGTTGTTCTTAATGGAATTATTTCATTTCCATGCTGACCATTTGCTTCACGAAGTGCTTGTGCATCCAATTGCACTTCTGTACGTCCAGTTATTAATTGTATTGTACCTTGTGCTGTATTATCAAATAAGTTATATAATTCGAAATTTTGTTTAGTGGTAATATTTTTATCATACTATTCTAACATTGGCCTTTTCATATATCTACGTAATATTCCTTTTGCATGATCTCTTCCAAGGACCAACCTCGAACAATTTATAGATAAGTCAAATAATACTAAATTAAAAAATAAAAAAGGAAAAATATGATTTTTGTAAGTAAATTTTTAAATTTTAATTAAAAATAAGCAACTTTTTAAAAATTTTACTATGATAGCTAAGTAAATTCTAATGTGACCTATTTATATATTGCTCTGGATCCTTGTTTATAAAGACTAAAAAAAAGGAACATGTATCAATATGTATCATTAATTTCATCTTCACAATTTTCTTTTATATATTATTTTATGTTATATTTATACATTTTTTCAAAATTGATTTTGGATTTTTGAGGTATTTCGTCTTTTTGAGATTTATGCAAAATCTATTTTATATATTGAAGTAAAAAAAGTACCCAGTTATATGTATCTTTAATTAAGGAATTTATCTGGGTAATTAAAAAATTTTAAATTTTAAGTAAAATAATTTTGTTTTCTATGAAAAACTATTTCAACTTTTTTTCTTGAAATTGTAATTTCGGGGTCTCAAAATAATTTAGCGTACAAGTATAGTTGTAATTATTTTGTATAAAATTTTATTTACAATTGAAATTTTACTAAGTGACAATTTATCATATTGATTATTTATTTCAAAAAAATTGATATTAAACAGATTTTAAAAATTCTTCAAATTTTAAAGATTAAAATGAGTATAAAAACTATTATTCTAAAATTAATTATTTGTAATATAGAATTTTTTAAAAACAAAAATTCAGGTGTTACAGTATTTTTGTAAACTACTATATTTATAAATTGTTTGAGTTTTCTTTAACTTTTAAATTTATAAAATAATCATTAGTTGAATTAAAAAAAACAGACAAAATTTTTGATATAAATAAGTAAAGAGATATATAAATAAATAAAGAGATTTGTGGATAATATACAAATAAGTGAGAATAATACACAAATATATAACTAATTTTTAACCAATTTGTAATTAATTTGTGATCAATTTGTGTTAAAATTTTGCTGATTTTTGATTATTCAACATGTAAATATAATCTTAATATAATTTAACTTTGGAATTCAGATCAAGTTTTTGAATTAGACTTAATTTTTAGAAGTATTAACTAGATATACTATAATAAAAAAATATAAATTATATCAAATAATATTTATAATAAATTAAAAATATTATTTATTTTATTTAAAGAAATCTTTTATTATTTTTATATATTTTTCAATTTTATTTTATTTTTTATATGTAATTTACTTAATTTTAAATACTAATAATTTTATTAAAAATAAATTTTGTAAAATTTAAATCAATAATTCTAAAAGAATAAATCAATATCTATTATAATTATTGGATATTACATGTTTTAATCTTTTAAAGTTAATTTTATTTTAAGGTTAAAATTTTTGATTATAAATTAGATACACTAAACAAAATAAAAAAATTAAGTTTATATTTGTAATATATAATATCTTCTATATTAATTAATTATAAATATATAATGACTATTATTTTCAAAAAATTTTTCATATTTTTATATAATTTAAAAGTATTTTCTATTAGTAAAATTCAATATTCAGTTTTATATATATTATTAAAATTATTGAATTTGAGTCATAAGAAAAATTAATGCAATTAATACAATTGACATAATTATATAAATACAACTAAATTTCTATTAATTAAATGAACAAAAATTGGAATCTTATTAATAGTGCAAATTATACATGTCGTCAAAACTATTGAATTAAATTAGATGCAATTAAAATTGAGAAAAATTGGAGTTGAGTCAAGGCAAATTTTGATTTTTACTAATAACTGACACAATTAAAAATTGAAATTTTAAGAGTTGAATCAAGGTTAAATTAGTTTTGACAACATGTATAGTACAAATATATATTTTATCTGTGAAATTTATAAAATGGAAATTTTTATTTATAAATCAGAAAAAATTGACTATCTATATTTAACAAATTTAGCCATCAATCAGAATTTTATTTATGATAAAACTGTCCTATTTTTTTTTCATTTGACCAGTGTTTAATAGTTGAGTTAAAGATTTTTTACTTTTGACAACATGTTTATTCAGTTTTACTAATACTATAGTGTTGTAAAAAATAAAATACAGTTGATTTCAGTATTAATTATATCATATATATCATTATAAATACCTCATTAGTTTTTTTTTTAAACATGTCTAAATTTATCTAAAAAAATAAAAGTTAACAATATTGAATAATTAATTGTAACAAAAAAAATGTTGATACTTACTTATATTACATTTATTTCAATTAGTAAAAATAATAGTTATACAATATATATCTTTTGATATAAATACATTAGATATATATAATTTTGGATTAACACAAATAATAAATTTATTACAAAGTTATATAGTACAAAGATAATGATTTTTTTAATAATGAAAGAAATAATAAATTTGACAAAAAAAAATTAAATTATTTTTAACATAATTTGTGACTTTTTAGTAATTTCTTGTTCTATGTTTACTGTTACTTCTTTAAATAGATTAACTTAAAACAAATTAATATATGAACTAAAAAAATATATATAATAAAATATATACAACTTTTATTATAATTTATTTTATTAGTAAAAAAATTTTTATATTAAATCCTGAGAGCTACAAATTTTTTTCTAATTTCTTATATTTACCATTATCCTTATTACAAAAACTTCTTTTAAAATAAATATTTGTGTCAGGTTTTTTAGAAAAATAAAAGTATCAAAAAAATAACCATTTTTGTCAGAAGTATTTGATACAAAAAAATTTATCAAAAATGAAACTTTGCGACGCAATTTTGAAAATCGTGATATTCATGCAACACGTGAAATAACCATTTTATATCAAGATGCACGTAAAAAAAAGTGGTTATTTTTTTTGATATGCCTATAATTGGTTATTTATAGATGCATCAAAAAAAATAACTATTTTGTCACATGAAAATAATATATATAAAAAAGTCGCGGTAATTAATTAGGAACTGTGGTATAAATATTTAATAAATTACAAACGAGCCTATGATTCATTATTATCTAACTATATTATGACGGTGCTTATTAATATTCAAAACGTGCTGAAAAATAATATTTTTATGTAAAGTATGACCCATCGCTTTTCTGACGGATAGTCCAGTGATAAGCATGCCTAGTGATTTAATTATAGTCTGCATCTCATATTAAAATTTCTAAATTTGAACATTTAATACATAAATGAAAAGTAATCAAGGCTTATAGTAATTGAATAATTTCAATAATTATAAGTTATTTCCTAGACGACCACCCCCTCAGAGGTTCCTAGGTTTTTTATTGTTGTCCGTATCCTTAACTCATAAAAATAAATCAAAACTTTATAAATATATAAGCAGGTTTTTATAATAAAATTTTTGTGTTATTTTTTGTCCTTGACACCTCTAAATATATACTCCATATTTAATATCGTGTTACCGCCGATCTCGATCAACTCTATTTTGCAGATGCGATTTTGATTTTGATTGTAATAATTTTATTTTAATACTGTGATAATAATTACTATAAATAATAATCGAAAGAATAATACTCATGATTTTTGTATGTTTTTGAGTTTACTCTTTCATTTTTTTTTTCAAAAAAAAAGTCATTTTTACTAGGGAAAAGTTTTAATACGATACATTTATCAAAAAATCTTCCGCTCGAATATAAAATCCCGAGTTTAATTTTTTCAAATGGAAGAAGCATCGAATTGGTGCTTCAGACGACCTGATTATACTTTCTACACACCTTCTCGAAAGGATGGAATATTAGTTGAAGAGGAGAATTACAGAAGGTTTAAAGGATTCAGATTTATCCTTAAAATTTCCTTTGACCTGAAACTGTATCCTTTATAAAAATATTTTATCATTTTTTCTGTCTAGTAATATGATATCTTTTAATATTATATCCTTTTAACTCGATTTTAAAATTTTTATTTGCCAGTCCCCAATTGACAATAGCAACAGCAGCCACTTTTTTTCATAGATTTTATATGCGACGAGGTTTAAAAGAATTTCATCAATATGTGCGTATATATATATATATATATATATAGATTTGAAAAAATGTATAGATACAATCATTGACAAAAGAATTTGTTTTTATTCTTTATTTATAGGATATAGGAGGTACTTGTGTATTTCTTGCCTGTAAAATCGAGGAAACCTCAAGGAAATTGAAAGAAGTAGCAATTACTTGTGCCAAAGCTGCTATCGGGAATAAAAATATAAAAGAAAATGTTAGATAATTTATATACTCAAAGTGTTATAAAATATTAGAGAAGAAACAATGATAACATAATAATGTGATAATTTGATAATAGGAATATGAGTCATGGCGTAAAGTCATCACGAGAGATGAACCAATTGTGGCAGCTACCATATGTTTTGATTTTAAAGTAAATCATCCGTATAAGCCAATGTTGGTGATGATTAGAGATTTGAAAGGCATTAAAGGTAATAACAATAATAATGATAATCATAATGATAATCATAATAAATAATAATAATAAGTAATAATAAATAATAATAATAATAATAATAATAATAATAATAATAATAATAATAATAATAATAATAATAATAATAATAATAATAATAATAATAATAATAATAATAATAATAATAATTTACATTATAAAGGCAAACAACTTCAAGAATTAACTTGTAGTGCATGGGCAATTATTAATGATAGGTTAATATTTTTGATAATCTTTATTATATTTATAAATATTATTAAAATATCATATTAATCTTTTATTTGCGTTCTTATTTTACATTCATAATTTACGACTTATTAAGTTACAATGCACCAGTTTCACTCTTTTATAAACCTAATACGATAGCAATTGCATCTATTATTATTGCAGCAAAGATGAACAATTTAGCTTTGAATCTTGATGGTGATTCAACTGAATCATCACCATCATCACCATCACCAAGAATTTTATTGCGGGGAGTTTCAACGGCTGAAATGTGTGACATTTCAGGTATTTTTTTTTTTTAAAAAAAACTCTATTTCTTAAATAAATTTATTATTATTAATTTATTATTATTAGATGCGGTAGAGGATATCGTAAATGTATATCATATTCGTAAACCACAGAAAACGAATAGTAAAAAAAGAAAGGTAAATTTTTTTTGATTTATTTATTTTTAACAGAATCTTTTTTTTTTAATTCTTTTCTATTTTCTATTTTTATTTTATTAGAATTCTGAAGATATCTCGAATTCGCAAGATACAGAAATAATTACAGAATTTTCCGAACCAAACTCTCGGCATTCTTCTGGAAGTTATATTTCAGAGATTCAAACACCCAAAGGGGTGTATCCCAGTCCCTTGAATAATAATGAATTAAATGAATCGAATGAGATTAATAATAATAATAATAATAATAATAATAACAATAACAATAATAATAATAACAATAATAATAA
>PQFF01000024.1:518460-531208 GCA_003547095.1 Diversispora epigaea | reverse complement strand
TTATTTTATATTATATTATTTTATTTTATTTTATAACTAACTATTATTTATGATTGTTCCCATTTTATTTTATTAGAATGGAATTGGCATAGTACTTGCTCTTTTCGGTTCTGGGTTATATTCTTGGGTACGATACAAAGAAATGCCTCATAAATAATCGACATAATCTTATACATAACTATTCTCAATCACATGCTCACGCATCGGAATTTTTTTCCTTTTATATATTTTATTTTTTTTTTTTTTGTAATTTTTATTTTTTTTCACCCAAAAAAAAAAATAGATTATATATATAGATGAATTTTAATTGGGACTAAAAATTATAGAAATGGAACTGATCCATATAATATTACTTTTTATGCAGTCAAAGAAACAATAAAAGATTATATCGCATTATTATAGTTTTTTTTTACATATTAATATAATTTTTTGTATATAATTCCCTCCTTTTGTAAGCTCTTTTTCATTTATTTAATTTATTTATTACATTGTATTATTTATATTTTATATATCATAATCAAATTATTAAATAAGGAATTTTTATTGTATTAAATAAAGTTAAATGGTTATCATGAAGTCACACTTTCCATAACAGTATACATTATTAAGGATGATTAAAAATGATTAAAGATGATTAAATGAATTTTTACAAATTTCCATCTTATTTTATGAAATAATTTGAATTAATTGAATAAATTGTATAAATTAAAAATTAGCTTTCTATTTTTATAAATTCTCCTGTGCAAATCAAACTAGATTTACGCTTCCCCTGTGCGAGACAAAGTAGATTTACAAAACAAATCCATATCCAGTAAAATATGAACTATACAATAGTAAATAAATGAAATAATGAATCATATCATGTTCATATTATCAATAATTATTATTATAAATTATTATATAATAATTTATATAGTAAACAAGTTTATTAAGTTGAATAATACTAATTTTGAATATTTGTAATCAGCCCAAGTAAATCGCAGGATTGTACAGATGACTAGTTTAGATAATTTTATTCGTCAGGTTACGAATTTTATAAATATCACATGATATTACTAATTTGCCGATAATCTTTTTAAATACTTTGTGGTTATTGAAAGTTTTCAACAAATAGTTTTTTTTAAAAAAAATAAAAAATAAAAAAATAAAGAAATAACCACTTTTATTTATCTACCAAAGAAGAAAATAAATTCTCCAAGGACAATAGAAGTAATGTCTATTTTAACTAATTCTAGCAAAAACATTGTAACAGAAAATAGTGGATCAAGAACTTTCGATAAGGTCATGTTCAATCCTTCTTCAACATTGGATAATAATAGGAAGCGTCATATTTGTAGTAATTCCCAAGCGATGCCTACCACTACCACTACTTCTTCAACACCAACGTTAGCATCCATGTCTACATCAAAACATACCGGGTCTGTTCCATCTTTCTCTATAAGTAAGAGACAAATCATATATAAAAATTATATGATCAAAATTCTGGGATGATGATAACTCACCAATCATTTTTTCTATTAGAATCAATGAATCAAAGTCAAAATCATCTTTCACATAACGATGATGAAAAAAATACAAAAGATTTCAAAGATGTCAAAGGTGATCCAAGTTTATTATTATCAGTTAAAAAAATTCAACCACCAGCTCCACCGAAGATTACAACTTTTGTTAATGACTCTGATGTCATATTAACGAAGAAAACTCAACATCAACGGATAGCTTCAGATGATGACGCTTTAGGGACATTACCAAGTCCCGCAACTTCAGTTTTAGATTTTCCCGGAACCAATAATTCTATTAATTCCATTCATCACATAAAGAATACGATTCCTTCATTTAAAAGGAAATTTGTTTCTAAGGAATCGAATTTGGGCGCAGTAGAGAATGAAAACAATAATAATTTTTCTTTTCAACAATCGCAACCGCAACAAAAAAAGCAGCAACAACAACAACAACAATCGTACGAAGTAGTAAATCGGATTATTTCTGATTTAGGGTTGAAAAATTCTTTATCTACTTTAGAAATGATTGGTCAATATGCTGTTCTCAAAACAATTGGATCAGGTGCTTTTTCTGAAGTTAAATTGGCAGTAAATTTAAATACTGGTGAAAAAGTTGCAATTAAAATGATCTCGACAAAAGGAATTCAAGATAGTGATAGATTAAAAACTGGTGTTTGGAGGGAAGTCGAATTGTTAAAGGTAAATAATTTATTTTAAATAATTTATTTTAAAAAAAAATAAATAACCATTCTCTCTTATATATATATATATCTATCTATCTGTCTATCTATCTATCTTTTTTTTATATATATATTTTCGTGTTCAAATGATTTAGTTTATCGAACATCCTAATATAGTTAATCTGATCGATACAATTGAAACACCAAAACATCTTTGTCTAATTCTTGAATATATTCCGGGTGGAGAATTATTTGATTTCGTTAATGATCATTTTGATAAACTTACTGAAGATATTGCCAAAGATATTTTCCTTCAGCTTGTTAACATCATTACTTATCTTCATGATGTTAATATAGTTCATCGTGATCTTAAATTAGAAAATATATTACTTCAATTCCCTTGTCCGTCATCTAATCCTTCATCTCCACCATCCAATTCTTCATCTGATTCTTTATCTCCTTCTTCACCCCAATTATCTAATTCACCTTCTTTATCTAATTCATGGAAACCAATTATTAAATTAACAGATTTCGGTTTAGCCAAATTTCTTGAAAAAAATTCACCACTTTCAACTACTAGATGCGGTTCAGAAGAATATGCGGCTCCGGAATTAATTCAAGTTCAACCATATGATGGTAGAAAAACTGACATATGGTCATTAGGGATCATTTTATATGCTTTATTAATGGGTTATTTACCATTTAATCAAGAACGTGGTCAAAGTAGAAAACAATTTTTAAGTAAAATTGTTAGGGCCGATTTTAGTTTTCCTAAATCTTCTAAAGTTAGTGAGGAAGCAAAAGATTTAGTTAAAAAGATATTAGCAAGTGTACCAAGTAAACGTCTTAATTTGGATGAGATTAAAAAGCATCCTTGGTTAAATTCCGTACATTATGAATTGGATAACGAATAACAATTAGTTGAGAAAAAAAATTAATTAATTAGTTGAGAAAACAATTAATTAATTGAGGACAATTAGTTGAGAAAAAAAAATAATTAATTGGTTGAGAAAACAATTAATTAATTGAGGACAATTAGTTGAGAGACAATTAAGAGACATTTAGATATTAAATTAAAAACTTTTAAATAATTTTCAATGTCAAATACTTTTCATTCTTATTTTCTTTTTTTTTTCTTTTTTTTTCTTTATTATTTTCTTCTTTCTTTTTATATTATTTCATATTATTATTATTATCATCATCATCATTATTATTATTTTATATTCATAGATCTTGATACAATAATTAAAATGATTAAATATTACGAAGGGTTGAATATTGTTAGGGGAAACATTAAGATAAATAGATTTTATTAATAATACAGATTTTGTGGGAAAATTATAATTTATTCTATAATAAACCTTGTGGGATAAAATATTAACCGCAAATAATTGATTGAATGAATGAATTGTCACATTAACGCAGTAAATTTTTCTGTAAGCACATGACAGACCACAGAGTTGGGTACAATGACGTAACGCGTCGCGTCATAACATTAAAATTTTCGTGTAACAATGTCATAATATAAGTTAATCATGTAATCATGGAATTTATTTTTTTTTTATATAAAATAATTTGTTTATTTAAAATAAAAATCTTCATTTAAAAAAACTAACGAACCAATTCTTATTAGTTAGTTAATAAAAAAAATATACATTATAATAATTTCAATCAATTTTCTATAAAAGGATGAATAAGAAATATAAATCTCAAACCAACGGATAAAATCACATCGATACAATGACAAAATGATTCTTTTGATATGCACAAAGAATACTCTCAACTTTCTTCTCAACCACAATTCTCTTAATCTGATTCACGTTTTTGAAGAAAGTTCAGAGCTCGCCAGAAGAAAAGATCCAAATTATCCTTTTCAAATGAGATTTCTTCTCGAAGATAATCCGGTAAAATGTTTAATAATTCGGCATCTCTATCAGGATTGATGGAAGGTTCATAAAGATATTCATCACCGTTAAATGTAAGTTTAAACACCAAAGATCCATTCCTTCCACTTAAAATGCATGTAAAACTTTGTTCATTTTGTGAAATGAATTTCACGTTTTGGATTAATAAATTTGATAAATCTTGATATAAATTTAATTGTGCCAAAATTTCCATCTGTTTAGCATCCGTAATAGGGATTTTATCGAGTTCTTTTTTGAGTCTTTTGTTATTTTCACATTCTTGATTGAACTCATGTTCAAGTCGTTTGATCTTTTGTTTTAATTCATCAATGTTTTTCGAATTTTCAATTGATTGAAGTTGTTGCACCTCGTGCTTCAACTGTTTTAGTTGATCAATTAATTTTCGATTTTCTTCTTTTTCCTTTTTTAAATCTTGTTCAAGAGTGCGTCTTTCCTCTCTTTCTTTATGAAGGTCACATTCTAACATAGAAACTTGATCCATTTTAAATTTATGTCTGTCCTCCTCTTGTATTTGATTTTGTAATTGTGTAATTATTCTTTCATAATTTTGAAATTTTTCTTCGGCAAATTGTTTAAATTCCCTGAAGTATTGTTCATGTTTTTCATTCTCTGCATTATGGTTTGACTCCATTAATTGTTGTTTGGCTCTAACATTATCCAAGATCTTATTTGTCTCTTCGAGCTGTTCGATAATCGTTAATGAATTTTCATAGCTTGGATTTGGAACATTGGTTTGGTTTTGAATATTGGTTTGATCTGGTATTCCCTTTCGTTTTCTCGATTGAATTGGTGGAAATCTTGGTATAATATAATCAATATCCGTTGAATTTAACTGAGATCTTTCGTTATCACCTTTTTCTTTGAGTTGATTTGTAAAAGTAAAAGTATTAGTTGTTGTCTTTAATTTTTTTGCAATATGTGAAGTTGTTTCACCATAGATTTCTGACTTTTCTAATTTATTTTGTCGAGTATTCCTCCTTGTGACCTCTCGCGTTGAATCTTCCTCATTAATAGAAAGTCTCGTACTTAAACGAGTAATTGGCCTATTAGGAGATATTATGGGCTGGCTATTTGATGGAACTTCGGAATCTTTTTCAAATCCAACTTTTTTACCGCGCCCTCTGGTTCTTTTCATTGCGAATATTTAAATCAATGCTTTATTAAACGACACGAGTTTTTGAAAGCTTTATAAACGACGTGAGTCTTTGCAAGTAGTATTAATGTTTTTATGAACGTGAGTTTTTGCAAAGAACAATAAATGTTTTGTATGCGACGTGAATTTTTGAAATGAATAAATGTTTACTCAACAAACACGAAAGATCTATGTAGATCATGTGCACTGTAAAAAATTTTGCGTTTAAAATTTCTGAAAAAAATTGAGATTTCGAAACACACACTTTGTATGGCTTTTTGAACATCTTTGTATCTTTGTTTCAGGGCATCCCTTCAAAAGTTACCGTAATTTACGGGCCAAAGTACCCCCCCTGTGCAAAGTACCCCTTTTGAAAATTTTGAATGTTTTTTAAAATACCCGGGTATTTTACATGGTGGAAAATATATTGCCTTACTTTAATTTCTATTGATTGTTTACAATACCCCCCTTTTTGTTTCGATGTAAAGTACCCCGGGTATAAGGCGAAAACTCTGAAATTTGTTAAAGACCCGGGGTACTATGACCCGCAATATACGGTANGCCCTCTGGTTCTTTTCATTGCGAATATTTAAATCAATGCTTTATTAAACGACACGAGTTTTTGAAAGCTTTATAAACGACGTGAGTCTTTGCAAGTAGTATTAATGTTTTTATGAACGTGAGTTTTTGCAAAGAACAATAAATGTTTTGTATGCGACGTGAATTTTTGAAATGAATAAATGTTTACTCAACAAACACGAAAGATCTATGTAGATCATGTGCACTGTAAAAAATTTTGCGTTTAAAATTTCTGAAAAAAATTGAGATTTCGAAACACACACTTTGTATGGCTTTTTGAACATCTTTGTATCTTTGTTTCAGGGCATCCCTTCAAAAGTTACCGTAATTTACGGGCCAAAGTACCCCCCCTGTGCAAAGTACCCCTTTTGAAAATTTTGAATGTTTTTTAAAATACCCGGGTATTTTACATGGTGGAAAATATATTGCCTTACTTTAATTTCTATTGATTGTTTACAATACCCCCCTTTTTGTTTCGATGTAAAGTACCCCGGGTATAAGGCGAAAACTCTGAAATTTGTTAAAGACCCGGGGTACTATGACCCGCAATATACGGTACATGAAATAATTTTGTTAACAAAGGTTATTTAAGGTTATCAATATTAATAATCTCTAAAATATTATATTTTATTAATAAAAATAAAGGTTTTTGGTACCAATAACTTTTGTAAATATTATGTTTATACTGGAGGTATTTGAAGGTTATTGCATATTGAAGTGAAATACTTTGAAAGCTTATATTTAAAAAAATTTACTGATCTTGCAAGTGTATCTACAGTATTAAATAGTTTATAATGATTCTTATATATTATACAACACATGTCAAATGATCAAAAATTAACAAAAATTGGCTACCTATTTGCACCAAAAAATAGAATGGTTTTATCATGAATAGGATTCTAATTAATGGCTAAATTTGCTAAGATTTATTAAGTATAGGCAGTTGATTTATAAATAGGAATTTCTGATTTATGAATTTTCACAAATAGGATGTTCAATTTATACACATTTGCACTATCAATAGGATTTCAATCTTTATTCATTTAACCAGTGGAATAAAGCTAGACTCATGAAATTAGAAGTCATTGTTAATCATAGAATAAGAAAAATCATAAATTTCAAAAGAAATGTATTCTAATAGCTCAAATACTACACCTGTAGTATACATGTCATCAAAACTATTGAATTGAATCAGATGCAATTAAAATCAAGAAAAATTGGAGTTGAGTCAAGGCAAATTTTAATTTTTACTAATAATTGACACAATTAATTAAGTCAGACGCAATTAAAAATTGAAATTTTAAGAGTTAAGTCAAAGCCAAATTAGTTTTGACAACATGTATAACCTGTAGTTAAATATCATCCATTTTTTATAAAAGAATTAGAACTTGATGAATTACATTAAAGGTACAAGGGCTAGGGATACACTGGTCGAATGAACAAAAATCGGAATCCTATTGATGGCAGAAATATGCATAAATCGGACATCCTATTTGTGAAAATTCATAAATCAGAAATTCCTATTTATAAATCGGAAAAAATCGACTGCCTATATTTAATAAATCTTAACAAATTTAACCATCAATCGGAATCCTATTCATAATAAAACCGTCCTATTTTTTTCCATTCGACTGGTGATAGTAGGTACAATACGAATTGAGCTAGGAATTTAGCCAGATTTAATTTAGCCAATTGAGCCCAGAATTTAGCCACGGCGCAATCAGGCACAATGGCTAAATTTTGGCGCAAAGGTTAAATAATGANTCATAAATTTCAAAAGAAATGTATTCTAATAGCTCAAATACTACACCTGTAGTATACATGTCATCAAAACTATTGAATTGAATCAGATGCAATTAAAATCAAGAAAAATTGGAGTTGAGTCAAGGCAAATTTTAATTTTTACTAATAATTGACACAATTAATTAAGTCAGACGCAATTAAAAATTGAAATTTTAAGAGTTAAGTCAAAGCCAAATTAGTTTTGACAACATGTATAACCTGTAGTTAAATATCATCCATTTTTTATAAAAGAATTAGAACTTGATGAATTACATTAAAGGTACAAGGGCTAGGGATACACTGGTCGAATGAACAAAAATCGGAATCCTATTGATGGCAGAAATATGCATAAATCGGACATCCTATTTGTGAAAATTCATAAATCAGAAATTCCTATTTATAAATCGGAAAAAATCGACTGCCTATATTTAATAAATCTTAACAAATTTAACCATCAATCGGAATCCTATTCATAATAAAACCGTCCTATTTTTTTCCATTCGACTGGTGATAGTAGGTACAATACGAATTGAGCTAGGAATTTAGCCAGATTTAATTTAGCCAATTGAGCCCAGAATTTAGCCACGGCGCAATCAGGCACAATGGCTAAATTTTGGCGCAAAGGTTAAATAATGACGCAATTCTGATTGGCTGGTGCAATTATAAAATTTATTAAATAATTATTTTTAAATTTTTAATTTTAACTTTAATTTCAAATCAATCTTACATAACTAGGAGCGATTTTTTACTATAATATTCCTATAACAGATCGAAAGATCTGGTTCTTAGCTACAAGATGGTATATATTTCATTTCTGTAACATTAAAATTTTTTTTTTTTTTTGTTGACTAGCAAGGCCTTTCTTTTATTTATTAAATATGATTCATTATCAACGAACGAGTCGACGATAACAAACTTAAATATACACAAATAAAAAATGACTAAAAATAATTAGCTAATTACAAGTAACTAACAACTATTCTACCACCTGGCCAGCTGCTACAGGGCGAACAACTCACCCCGAAGAGGCCAAAACCCCACAATTGTCAATATTATAAAATGGATCATGAACCATGATCCGGGTGCCTGCTTTAATTTATTATTATTTGAACACTTTGAACTAGGAACTAGTCAGAAACACCCAAACTATACATGTTCCCAAAATTAATTTTTGATTTTTGAGGTATTTCGACTTTTTGAGATTTATGCAGAATCCATTCTATATATGGAAGTAAAAAAAGTACCCAGTTATGTATATCTTTAATCAAAGAATAAATCTGGGTGGTCAAAAAATTTCAGGTTTTAAGTAAAATAATTTCGTCTTCTATGAAAAACTATTTTGACTTTTTTCCCCAAAATTGCAATTTCGGGGCCCCAAAATAATTTAGCGTGCAAGTATAACCCAAACACCACTGGAAAAAAAGGGGAAACGAAGATACCAAGCTGCAAAAGTTAATCGCCTAAGCTTATAGCGACGAATTGCTCCCTTACTGCTCTTGTAAAGTATATCTTCCGGCTTTAGCGGAAATAGTTAGGTCATCAGCTTACATACCTAACCTCCTCCCTTATTGCTCACATAAAGTAGCTGTGCGAGACGCCGAGGATCTTGCACACCCAAAGTTAGTCCTATTTCCCGATAAAAAACCTCTCCTAACACCTCAACAACTCATCTACTACCTTCCTCATCGCCTAAAAAATTTGCAACTAACATATAACCCACCAAATAACAACTAACCATCTAATCCAACCAACTAACCACTTAACCACTTCAAACCCCTAACCTTCCAACCCACCACGACCCCTTTACTTTCACCCCCGTCACCACCAACTTATCATCACATCCCCTTTTCGTTTCGTTTTAGAGACCGTTGAACCTCCAGAAGAAGTTTGCATTTCATGTTAGCTAACAACTATCGTTCTGATATTTGCTGTTTAACTCGTTACGTATAGGTACCCTCGTGGATAGCTGCTATAGATCAGAGTCAGTGACCAAGCATACCTAAATGCTTCCATTGGCGAAAATTCGTTCCATGTCCCGTGTTGACGTTTCTTCTGGTTGAAAACTAGTGTCCCGTATCCTTTATTTGTCACCTAGGCCCCAGGAGAGAAAATGTATCCTATATTGCTGAAGTCGAACGTTTTGGTATTTGCTGTTTAACTTTTCACGTATAGATACCCATCATTGAGTAACGCTATAGATCAAAGTAAGTGACCAATCATACCTAAATGATTTCATTGGCGGAAAACTACCCAAATGTCACGTGTTGACTATTTCTCTCCTGGCCAACATTGTTGTTATGAAGATCTTATCATGTGACTATTAACCCCTTGTTGCTTCCTATTTGGTTTGTTTACATCTGTCGTGTTGTGTTCTCACATATGACCAATTTACCCCTTATTGTCGTATCTAATTTAGTTTGTTTACTTTTGAAGTATAACGAATTCCCTCACGTGACCAAAAATAGGGTCAAACCAATATTTGAAAATTCCTTACGAAAAACAAAAAAAGACCAGGAAAACCGAAATAAAGTGAAAATGAAAAACTATAAAAGAGTCAAAGGAAATATTTTTAAGTGTTTTTGTATTATTTTAAAGAGTGTAACCCATGTTGCTAGCTTCCACAATTAAAAGAAAAAAAAAAGAAAAAGAGAGACCCAAAATAAATAAAAGTAAAGTCCCAAATAAAAGACAAAAGAAAGTATTTTTATAAATTTTTTGTGCCGTGTCGTTTGAGTGAATATGTCTCAAGTTTTTGCCACTCGTAAAGTCGTGCGACTTCACTATGTTCACATTGTTGTGGTAGCTACCCGAAGCCTTCTTTGTTAGTATTTCTTCCCAGGACGAAAGAACCATTTTTAGAGGAAAACCGCTGCGAAAGTATATAATAGTAGATATTAGGCTCCCAACTCAGTCTCGTCTGGCAAAGTCCCTTGCCTCAGAAGGAGTGGTATTATATATTTAAGCCTTGGCCTTCCTTATATGACGTCGTTAACGCTTTTATGACACTGAACCGTTTTTAAATTTTTTTGTTGTTTTTCGATTTTTGTGACAAAAAAGAAAGTTTGTAACATTAAAATTGACCAAATTATAGCTATTTTAAAACAATATATTAAAATATTAATATCGATAAAATTAATTAATAATTTTATCTGATCAACTTTTGTCATATGATCAAAATTTGCGCCAACCAATCAGAAATTGCACCTGAATTAGCCAGGCCTTTGAGCCAGAATTTAACTGACGCAATTTAATTAGCCTTTAAGCTAAAATTTAGTTAGAATTTAACTAACGCAAAATTAATTAGTCAAAGGCACAATTATTAAACCAACCTTGATATCAATTAAGCCCTCTACCCTTATAATATTAAATATAGATACTATACCTATCTAATATCTATTATGTGTAAGTTTTATAAATTTTTGACCAGTATTAATATAGATTTACAAAACGGTACTGCGCTACTTAATATGTTTAATTAAATTAATTAATTGCTGATCTGTCTAAAATCAGTAGAAAATGTCAATTATTTTATAATAAAATTCAGGACAAATTTATATGTATTTTATTATAGCTTGGAATCTGACGCGCGTATATAGGTAAGTATAAATTGTCACAATATAACTATATATGTTCCCAAAATTGATTTTAGATTTTTGAAGTATTTTGACTTTTTGAGATTTATACAGAATTTATTTTATATATGGAAGTAAAAAAAGTACCCAGTTATGTGTATCTTCAATCAAAGAATAAATCTGGGTGGTCAAAAAATTTCAAGTTTTAAATAAAATAATTTTGTCTTCTATGAAAAACTATTTTGACTTTTTTCTCCAAAATTGCAATTTCGAGGCTCCAAAATAATTTTGCGTACAAGTATAAATATAACCATAGATGAAATTTTAGTATTTGTTAAGTAAGCTATTTGAGTATTTTTTTGTATAAAGTTCAGTAAATTTTTCAAAAAATAAAAGATACTTTTTTATATGCTGAAAAAATTAATTCTTTAAAATTTTCAAAAACTTTATATTTTTATAGTACTTTTGCGCATACCAAATATAAACTATATTATAGTTTTATTAATTAACTTAACCCCAATTTTCTATATGTAAATACTGCCGTTTTTAGGCGAATCAACAATTAAATTATAAAAAGTGACTAGAAACAATAATTAGTATCCTGAATATTTAAAGAAATAATAAATTAAATTTATTTAAAACCATATTAATTTTCTCCGAGTTTCGAAATACTTATTCTATTTTTATTAATTTAATATTGTTACGATTTCGCTCAATCAAACTTATACATGTCGTCAAAACTATTGAATTGAATCAGACACAATTAAAATTAAGAAAAATTGGAGTTGAGTCAAAGCAAATTTTGATTTTTACTAGTAGTTGATGCAATTAGTTGAGTCAGACGTAATTAAAAATTAAAATTTTAAGAGTTGAGTCAAGGCCAAATTAGTTTTGACGACATGTATAATCAAACTATATAACCTACATTTTGTTAGTATTTAAAATACATCAGGAATTAAATATAAACGTTCTAGTGTGTCCAAAATACACCGATCTATAGCGTCCTACGAACACCACCTACGTTCATATAGTGTATTAAATATGCCGTTCTAGTGCGTTCTCTGAACGCTTCGTATATATAGTGTACTAGAACACACTGTTCTAGTGTGTTCTCCGAACGTTTCGTATATATAGCGTACTAGAACGTACCGTTCTAGTGCGTTCTCCGAACGTTTCATATATATAGCGTACTAGAACGCACCGTTCTAGTGCGTTCTCCAGACGTTTCGTATATATAGCAGGACCCCGAAATATTATAATAAATGTCATAAAAGATCTGCAAGATTTTGGTTCAAAATATGCAACTATTTTTTATATTAACTCTATGCAAAATTTTTATGAGATATCTAAAATATAGTAAAAAATATACAAATAAAATTATGACTTATAATTAAAGTAATAAATATTTTGCAGTGGCTCATAGTTATAGTATCAAATCGCTGCATCAAGTTTTATAGTTATAAGATGCATCAAAGAACAAATTAATTACACCGTGAAGCGATTGTGTAACTTTATTTTTAAAGATTTACACATAAAATTCTGTTTTAGACTTCTCTCACAATTTGTGGAACAGGGA
>PQFF01000024.1:500304-517725 GCA_003547095.1 Diversispora epigaea | reverse complement strand
CTTTAAACCTCATTATCTTGGCGAATATCGATGCTACAGAGATGAAACACATATCACCTTGTAGCTAAGAACCGGGGCTTTCGATCTGTCTTAGAAATACCTTTGTGAAAAATCGCTTCCTGTTCTACAATTTGCGAGAGAAGTCTGAAAACGGAATTTTATATGTAAATCTTTAGAAATAAAGTTACACAATCATCAAAGAACAAATTGATCGTGCATCTCATAACTTTAAAGCTTGATGCAGCGACTTGGTACTATGACAATGAGCTCTTTCACCTTTTTTTTTATTATTTTACCGTTTTAAAAATATTCCATACAAAAATAATATCCGCTATGCATTCTATTCATATAACTATAATAAAAATGATTATTATTATGCAAACTATTATTATTACTTTTCAAAAATGTATAATTCTATGCAAATAAATTCTTATGACATTTTTATTTTTTTTATATGATGGATATGCAAACTATTAGTATGACTTGTAATATAATATTTCGGGGTCCTTATATAGCGTCCTAGAACGCCTCTATATAATTCCGGATGTATACAAATATAACTGTATATTATTTTTTCGCCCATGTTTACATTAATTTTACAAACTTGAGATATTTTTTTAAAAAAAGATTATAAACAAAAATACAATTATTTATTTTAATTGAAAATACAAGAAACTTTTTTTTTTTTTTTACAACATGTGAAATCTGATCTTTATTCATTTACAATATCTGTAAAATATAAAATAAGTTATATATGTAATTAACAATTTTATTTACTTTAAAGTACAAATTATATTCTATAAGGTAGTCTTGTTAAAAAAATTTAATGTCAACTAACTCTTATAAACAATATCTTATATATAACATATTATCTTTCAAAATTAACAACTGACATATTTCTTTACTTCGACAAATTTAAAGATCCACAAATAATAGTCTACTCCCATATAAATTTTTTGTACTATTGTATACTTATATTTATCTATGGCCTGAGTCAATTATTTATCTAAAATGCTGATTTAATGAAATATAAGTTTCTTTTATCAATATAGGACCCTAACTATTATTTCGATTCTTAACTTTCATTAAGTTTCTTCTAAGTAAAGATTCGTATTAGTAGTAATGGCAGATTATAATGTTTTGTTCTTATGATAATTCCTTTCCTATTTAAAATAATAGTACAACACAAATATATGTTTTTCAATATATATGTTTGGTGTTCGTAAAAATTTCTATATCTTGATATTAATAACAGATCCTAAAATCTTCCCAGGAATTTTCACCTAATGACCTCACCTTTCGGAATAGTAATTCATCTAAAGTTCCCCAATTTAGCTTCTATTAGTTTTGTCATATAAAATTTTCATAAACAAATAAAAAGAATTTATATGTCAATATTAATATATTAAATAACTAAAATCTAATAGCCTACATCAACAACAACTAACTCTCTACTCAATTCTGAATACTCGCATTTCGATGACAACTAAAAAACTATACCTTTTACAATTCATCATATCCCTACTGATTATCCCTTTAAGTATCAACATATCACATTTTTACATCAGTGCATCGCCTTTTGATCAACATGATCAACAATCAGAATCAAACTGAAATTTGAGAATTTCACCAAAATCATCAAAAACATGAAAAAACGAAAAATTCGTGACGCAGACCCTTTCTTACTATACCTGCCACCCAAATTCAAAATCCAAATGCCAAAATCCCAAATGCCAAAATCCCAAATCCTAAATCCCAAATTATAATTAGTATTTTTTGCCGAAATCCCAAATCCCAAATTCCAAATACTAGTAATTTGTGCATTTTGGCGTCCCAAATCTCAAATTATTTGGGATTTGGGCAACACGTATATTTCTCACCCAAGGAAACCAAATAGTTTCATATTATGTTTTTAGTTTTCATGTTCATTCAAATTCTTATTTAGACGACGAGGAAGAAAACTAGTCTTTAAAGAATCTAAATTTCCTATCAAGTCTTATCCTCAGGTTTTCTTNCTAAAAAACTATACCTTTTACAATTCATCATATCCCTACTGATTATCCCTTTAAGTATCAACATATCACATTTTTACATCAGTGCATCGCCTTTTGATCAACATGATCAACAATCAGAATCAAACTGAAATTTGAGAATTTCACCAAAATCATCAAAAACATGAAAAAACGAAAAATTCGTGACGCAGACCCTTTCTTACTATACCTGCCACCCAAATTCAAAATCCAAATGCCAAAATCCCAAATGCCAAAATCCCAAATCCTAAATCCCAAATTATAATTAGTATTTTTTGCCGAAATCCCAAATCCCAAATTCCAAATACTAGTAATTTGTGCATTTTGGCGTCCCAAATCTCAAATTATTTGGGATTTGGGCAACACGTATATTTCTCACCCAAGGAAACCAAATAGTTTCATATTATGTTTTTAGTTTTCATGTTCATTCAAATTCTTATTTAGACGACGAGGAAGAAAACTAGTCTTTAAAGAATCTAAATTTCCTATCAAGTCTTATCCTCAGGTTTTCTTCTTAAACTTATATACTCAGTACCACCCAAGTAGGCCCTTCATTGTTTACGTTTCTTTTCAAAGAAAACAGAATCAGTCCAATAGCTTCAACATTCATAACTATTCAGGTTGAAGTTACTCCAATAGTTTAGCCTTATTCGGTTTGAGTTATACATGTCGTCAAAACTAATTTGATCTTGACTCAACTTTTAAAATTTCAATTTTTAATTGCGTCTGACTTAATTAATTGCGTCAATTACTAGTAAAAATCAAAATTTGTCTTAACTCAACTTCAATTTTTCTTGATTTTAATTGCGTCTGACTTAATTTAATAGTTTTAACAACATATATAGTCTGAGTAGAAACTTCTACACTAAATTAGCCTCCTAGTAGTTACTTAAGTTTTTATTGCAAAACCATAAGTGGTAACTGAGAGAAAAAAAAAGTTTTATCAATTGGGAATACAGGAAACTAACTTCAGTATTCCTAAATTAGGAAAGAAGTCTAGATCTAATGACCTGAACCTCTGGGGCCTAAGATAAATTATCTAACCCCCAGTCCTATCAAAACTAAAGATCTATCAAAAATAATACTTTTGTGTATATAATGTATTTATGTAGCAATTAAGACAATAAGTTTTTTCACCATACTACCTCAAAAACCCTCTATATAATTTATATAATTTCTTATATTTTCTTTTTTATGGTTTTTATTACATAAAGGGCAGGGTACTGATCTATTAAATCAAAGTAATTATTTTTAAAGCTATGTTTCAGAGTTAAATACGGAAATCGCTTTAATACCATTTTAATAATATGTTTTTGTTTCTCTTCCAGGTCTTTAGGTAGAATAAAAATTGGAAATTAGATGATATAGGTGGAACATTTACCTGTAGTATAAATAAAGTCTTTTTCTCGATAGGACCGAGGGTCTCAGCATCCTTTTCGATTTGTGGGGATTCAAAAGTTTCAAACTTTATTCAAGGATCAAGCCCAGTTTCATTCTTATATCTTTTATATAACTTGAAACGAATTTTATCGGTCAAAACACCAATTAATTTACCCTGCTAATCCAAATATAATTAAAACCTTTTAACTATTTACGTGTTTTTAATATGGTTCGAGAAAATTGTGGCCCTTCAACACGAAACTGTAGTAATAAGGAATTTCAATTTTGTCAATTTACTTCGTTAGTATATGATAAAGTAATAACCCTTTTTAAATGCTTTCTCTTTCCAACATTCTAACGTGTAGTTTTCTCCTTAAACAAAGTGATGCATAAAAAATTTTTACAAAAAATGTATAGTAATTTATCGAATTTGGAATCGGTAAAAAAAATAATAAATTCTAAAAAAAAAACTGTCACAATTGATTAATTTTTTCATAAGTCTGATTGTTATAATAAAAATAGATAATAATGGTATAATAAAATAAAATACAGTTAAAAAATTATTTATTGTTTATTATTTTTTTGATGCAAATGTCATTTTTTAATCACACAGGAACTCTTAACAATAGAGATGTTTTATATATTCTCAGCGAAAATATAGTAATATACATCATCAGTAAATTTTTTTAAATGTAAGCCTTCGAAGTCCTTTACTCCGATAACCTTCGAATACCTTCAACATAAACGTAATATTTATGAAGGTTATTGGTACCGAAAACCTTCATTTTTATTAATAAAACGTAATACTCTGGAGGTTATTGATATTAATAACCTTCAATAACCTTCACTTTATCATAATAAATGTAATATTTGTGAAGGTTATTGGTCCAATAATCTTCAATAACCTTTGAAAATGAAATTATTACAATAACCTCCGACATAAAAAATTTCCTGATGATCAGTAAATTTTTTTAAACGTAAACCTTCGAAGTCCTTCATTCCGATAACCTTCGAATACCTCCAATATAAACATAATATTTACGAAGGTTATTGGTACCGAAAACCTTTATTTTTATTAATAAAACATAATACTCCAGAGGTTATTGATATTGATAACCTTCAATAACCTTTATTTTATTATAATAAATGTAATATTTGCGAAGGTTATTGGTCCGATAACCTTCAATAACCTTTGAAAACGAAATTATTATAATAACTTCCAATATAAAAAATTTTCAGATGTATAAAAGTATGTTATAATAGACATAAAAGCCAAAATAAAAGTCCAAAAAAATCTAGAATCTCGTTGTTTCCTCTCTTCATCACGAACCCTATCCTCTTCCCTGCTTTCTTGAAGATTTCTTTCAAACTCAAGCATTCTTCTATTTAGTTTCCTTATTTCACTTTGTAAATTATTATTTGATCTCAAAACCTCCTCCTGTTTTAATAGTATTTTCCTTCTTCTCTATTCTTCAATTTCCCGACTCTTTAAAATTTCCTTTAAAACCTCCTTACAAACCAACCCTTGAGGACCTGCACGAAACCTCTTGATATCCTCTAAAATTTGATTTGATGAGGTAAACAACAAATTATAATGAGACCCTTGAGTGTGCTGTATAGCTGCATCAGAAAAGTAGTCACACTCCGAAATACAGAAAATACCTAACGTAGTTTCTGGAAGATACCTATAAGGGAAAATTTTAGTAAGTAATTCAAGAAATAATTGATAATAGGAAAAATTACAGTACCAAGATAGCACTCCTTCAAATCGTACTATTTCCCTTACCAGAATTTTGGAATTCTAATCTTTACATTGTACTAATACTGCAAACCCATAGTAGGACCCCATAATGTCTATCCCAGTATCACCTGGTAACCTACTATAAAATAACAAAAAATAGTACTACTAAGTAATTATTGTTAATGCCATCACAAGAGCAATGAACCCGGACGAGTCAAATCTACCACTCTATATGTCATATTCACTTAGTTTGAAAATAAGAGCAACAAGGAAAGACGTTCACCCTAAACCGTTCGACTCAGTCATGGGGTGGCCACGAAGCGCTTTCAGTTCTCTTGTTGATTACCACCAAACTAAGCAGCGTAGTTTCAGACATAAATGACCAATGAGTATTTAGTAAGAAAAGTCTTACCGAGGACAAAAAAAATAACGGTTTAATGTTTGCAAAAGGTTATGAACACGTAATTCAAATTGTTCGCCTATTCCAGTATTGGATGATTGTAATTAGGACATAATAATAATAATAAAAGTAATAAAAATAAATACAAATATATAGCGTGGTACTGACACAAAGTTAGAAAAAAAATTACCTCTGTCGTAGTATGGTCCTATATATACATGTCGTCAAAACTAATTTGGTCTTGACTCAACTCTTAAAATTTCAATTTTTAATTACGTCTGACTCAACTAATTGTGTCTATCACTAGTAAAAATCAAAATTTGCCTTGACTCAACTCCAATTTTTCTCAATTTTAATTGCGTCTGACTCAATTCAATAGTTTTGACGACATGTATAGTCCTATATATAGATACAAATTGTGTGCAAAACTAAAGAGAGAATAAACAACGAATGGAATAAACAAACCTCAATAGAAAATGTAAACAAGAAAAGTTTTGGAATTAGATCTAAATGATAATCACGATCAAAGTGATACAAATTAATTTAAAATTAATCTCTTCTGAGAACACACCTGTAACTACTGCGGTATATATCTCGTATTTTACCAGTACGATCACATTGAATGTGTAACATGAAATGTATAGGGATGGATGTCTTCAACTTTTTTGATGTCGCTTATGCAGATTTTTGTGATTTCTTTTTTTAGTATTAATTATAATTTTTATTTATTTAATTTGGGAAGGTGTTATAGTTTTTGAATTTTTTGTTAATATCGTAATGATGATGAGTGTAAATCTTTTATGATTTACAATGTGTATAATAAGTATTATCCTTGTGACTATTTAGTTTGTATGATGACTGTATTTTGTGTTTATTAGTGATTGCATATAATTTTATTTTCTTACGCATTTGTGTAAATTTGTGTTGGTAACCTGATTATTAATATCAAATTTTATTATTTATTATTATTATTATTAAATTTATTAAAAAAATTGTTAGTGATCAAATTTATAATTTATTTTTAAATTAAAATTATTTATTCCTTGATTATTAATTATTTCATTCTAATCATTGAATCGTGAGAAAAATTAATGATGAGCAAATTATTTATATTATCAGATATGATATTGCTGACATAGTTGTACAGTCGGGTGGCGGATCATTAATTAATATTATGCAATAATCATACAATCCTATAAAAAATTAATTTATTCGGGAAAATTTTTTTGTAACTCTTCAAATTTGTGTGTCAAATTTGAATTTCTTTTTAAATATTTTTTTAATATCTGTAAACTTTATGATAGTAATATAAAAATATTAAAATTAATTAAATCATTTCTATGTAATGTCTAATATCAGAAATAAAAAATTTATTAATAAAAATAAGAATAAATATGAAATTAATCCATTATCCCAGATCTTTTGTAATCCAGTTGTAATGGTGTTACCTCTTGTTTTCAAGTTGTTTAAGTAATCTATTTTTTAGTATTGTTTTATCTCATTTAAGAAATCCTCTAATACCATCAAATTTTTTTGATATCACTTGTATAAAATTAAGAAAAAAATAATAAATAGTTTCATACTTCTCTGTTAATGAAAGGTTGATTTTGTGCTTTTTTGTGAGTAAAAGGATCATATTAATTTACTTATTAATTATAAATAATCTATATGTGCTTTTGTACGAAAGTAAAAACATATTTTTTAAAAACTTTTTTATAGTTTATTTCATGATTCTGTTAATTTTTGACTGAGGAAAAATTGTAATGTGTTGGTAATTTGTGAATTGATACATATTTTAGTTTGAAAATATAAATATTATGATATAAGTATTTCTCATCATTGTAATATGTATTAAAGAATACTTTGTTTGAGAAAATTACAGAATTTATTAATTTTTATAATTTGCAAAATACCGTGTTGTGTTGACACAATTGTAAAAATCAAGCAAGTTTGTATAACTGATAAAAAAAAAACAAATTTAACTGTTGTATGGGCAATAGGCACTTATCCTGTTGAAGTTGAAGATCGTGACATGGAGATGGTTCAATTTGTTTCATTTGATAAATTTGAAAGAGATTTTAATATGCAGTCCGTTTTCAAAAAAGATGAGTATTATAATGTAGGCGGAAAAATTACACCTGGAAGTTATAATGACAATCTGAGATTAAAGGCAATTAATAATTATGTTTATCCAATACATATAATGATAAACAGTTATTGATTTATTTGTTAATTAGATGATTGTTGCAACATCAACTCATTTTACAATTAAAAAGGAACCTGGATTAAATAGATGTCCTCTAAAAATTTCATTAGTTGGCACAATTTATGACACAGCAAAAGAAATTAATACTGAAAATGCAATGATTAAAGTATTAGTTAAAGATTATATCAGTCAAAAGCGTAATGATTTTATTGTCAAAGTTGTATTTCCATATTGCAACAAATGATTTAAACATCTGATGAATTCCATCTGACCAAATGAATCAGTACTTTTTGTTACAGGATAAATGAAAGTCATACAAAAAGATCTATATGTATATGCTGTAGAAACTTCTTATGTGAATGTTTCTACTAATAAAAAAGAAGTTTACAATTCTTCTTAATCTGCACCAGAGTCACATAAATCAGTTCGATTAACACTCTTTATTATTCATCAAGATATTAGTAATAATTTAAGATCACAATAACGATAAGGAAATGGAACAATCTGTTGTTAATTCTTTACCTCTTGATTTTCATTCATCTAAATATATAAAAATAAAACTCATAAACATGTTGATTCTGATATTGTTGAAGATAGTTATATGTTCAAATACAATAAAGAATATGTAGATAAAGCTGATAAATTAGAAGAAAATGTTGTTAATTGAAATGAAAAGAATAAACATAACAGTAAAAAGGTAGAAAATATAATTCACGAAGATAAACATATAATTGAATACAATAAAAAATATATAGACAAAGGTAACAATTTAAGAGAAAAGGTTGTTAGTCAAAATAAAAATAATGAACATAACCATGAAAAAATGAAGAATAAAATTCATGAACATATTGATTCTTATATTGTTGAAGATGTTGAACACAATAAGGAATATACAGGTGAAAGTAGTGAACTAAAAAAAAATGCTATTAATCAAAATGAAAGAAAAGAATATAATCGTAAAAAGATGTATAATACAAGAAAATGAACTGAGATGTTTAAAAACATCAATAATAAGAATGATAAAAAATAAATTTTTAAAACTTGTATCATTTATTCATTTCTTTTTTTATTATATATACAATTATTTTCTTAGTTTAAATATTTATTAATTTTATTAAATAAATAAAGTTTAGCTTAAAAATGTTTATATGTGAATATTACTTAGGTATAAATAACCTTATGCTTAGACTCCGAGCCCTTGTAAACTAAGGCATAAAGGTATTTACCTGGCATTCAGATAGCATTAAACTATTTCCTGAGATCGCACTTAGAGATAGTTTTATTATTTTTAACAAGTGAGTAGTTAGTTTACATTAATACTATAATTTAATTTAGCGATAATTTAGATTATAAGTCTATAAAGTCTAATTAATAAACTAAGCTGTATGATCACAGTGTTTTAAAAAAAAAAAGTTTATATGTAAATATCACGTTTATAAGTGTTACCTATGCAATATCAGTACAATCTTTTTAATAAAAAATATAATTTTCACTTGCTTTTTAATATTAATTTTTGTAATGTTCTTTTTTAATAAAAAAGGTTATTTTATCTGTTTTAGTTTTTTATTAATTATAAATAATTGTTATTGTGAGTGACAAATACAAATCTTTCAATAAAATAATACATATGTTATTATGACTATATTTTAGAGCAAATTAATACATAAGTTAATTTATAAATAATAATAATTATTATTTTCTATTTATATAATAATTTTTATTTCATAATAATTTTTTAATTATTAAATAATAAATTTTTTTTTTTATTCTTAATATTAAAAATAATTGTAAGATAGATCACCGGTATCAACCATATTAAAGAATATACTAATTAAAGTATCAAAAAACTTCTGATCAAATAATATACAAGTAGAGATTGTACTGGTCCTGTGCAGAATCACATGATACGCAACTACCCTAATAATATAGAGGTTTAGTCGCTAGTTTATTAGTTGTACATATATTTTAGTTGTACACATATTTTGGTTGACAATCAGTTTTATTTGATTTTATTTATTAACTAGTGAGAACCTGTCACTTCGCTAACGATTTCAAAATATGTAATACTGTTACACAATTGTTAATAATTTATATGGAGTAAATTAAATATGACACTGATCGATGTCTAAGATTTTAAATAATAGATAAGTTGTCACCTGTGATCTACATGTCAGGTGAAATCAAGTATTCATATAATTTTATTGGTTTATTATCAGACGTTCGTATAATCTTATTGTTTATCATGTCAGGTGAGATATACCTACCGCCCAAATTCAAAATCCAAATGCCGAAATCCCAAATGCTGAAATCCCAAATCCCAAATCCCAAATTATAATTAGTATTTTTTGCCGAAATCCCAAATCCCAAATCCCAAATCCCAAATACTAATAATTTGTGCATTTTGGCGTCCCAAATCCCAAATTATTTGGAATTTGGGCAACACGTATAAGGTGAGATCAGACGTTCGTATAATTTTATTGGTTTATATAATATTATGTGTGATACAATTGAAATAATTTATACAGGAATAAACTAAACGTCAGTACCATGTGACAACGTAAGATTTTAAATAATAGATAACAAAATAAAGAGTAAATCAAAAAAAAGTTTTTTAGTTGTTTTTTTTTGAGAATTCTAAAATTCAGTGATTATTTTGTAATGATCTTAACAATAGTAACGGATTAAATGCTATTGTTTTCAATCTTTCATATTCTTTAACTATAGATTTATCTACAATAAATGCTTTCTGTTTAAAGAGCAGATTTTAATATTATCTCACTTACAACATCTGTATATACTTGTCCTTTTTTCCTTTTTCAAACATTTGTGCATCCAAATTTAGTAAAACATTTGGAAGAGTTATTTTTTATACTTTATGAACTGTGAGTGCGTATTGTCTTCAACTTGCTTGTGCATTATTAAGAATAAATGATGCGGTATATTTTCTGATTAAAATATCTGTAATCTCATTATACTTGCACATTAAATTATTTTGGAACCCTGAAATTGCAATTTTGGAGAAAAAAGTTGAAATAGTTTTTCATAGAAGACAAAATTATTTTACTTAAAATCCAAAATTTTTTGACCACCCAAATAAATTCCTTGATTAAAGATACATATAACTGGATACTTTTTTTACTTTCATATATAAAATAAATTCTGCATAAATCTCAAAAAGTCGAAATATCTCAAAAATTTAAAATCAATTTTGAGAACATGTATAAATCTCACCTTTAATACAAAATGTACATCTGATTTCTTGCATTTCGGTATCTATATCTGTAATTATATCAATTAATCCATTTGTTTATACTCTAAATTATTTAAGAACATGACTTGTGCCCCGATTTGTAATTGTATTCTCTGTGGTAAATTTGTTTTGTGTTTAAACCATCTTTAAATATTTTCATCATCTTGAATTTCATTATCATTAATAATATCAATAGAATTTGAAATAATATATTTATCATCTTGAACTGGAAACATATTGTAATTTAATTAATTTGATTTGTCATTTTTTATAACCAACAATGTGTGTTGTATTTAATAATTTTTTTAAATTTTCAGATTTCTCATTAATAGTTTGATTTAATTTTGTTTGTAACATGTCCCAAGAAAATTGATTAATGTTTTCAAATCGAACTTTTTCCAGTAATTTATAATAAGTTGAATTTAAATTTTGTCTTTATAGTTCTTATAAAAATATAGGATAAAATGGTTTCCAAATTGGAGATCTAAAAACAGGGTGATTTTCAACAGATGGAAGTTGAGCAAGGTCTCCAAATAATAATACACTTATATTTTTAAAAGGTTTAAAATTACAGTGCAAACTTGAAAAAATTTATAAAATATATGTTAAAAGATTTTCTAATACCATTGAAATTTCATTAATTATCAAAACTTTAATCATTTTAAGTTTTTGATTAAATTCATAATTATTAAATGCAAAGGTTTGATATGAGAATCCTATAGAGTGAATTTGCAATGCTGAGTGTATAGTTTGTCCTATACATGTTGTCAAAATTAATTTCACCTTGACTTAATTTTTAAAATTTCAATTTTTAATTGCGTTTGACTCAATTAATTGTATCAATCACTAGTAAAAATCAAAATTTGCTTTGATTCAATTATACATGTTCCCAAAATTGATTTTGGATTTTTGAGGTATTTCGACTTTTTGAGATTTATGCAGAATCTATTCTATATATGGAAGTAAAAAAAGTACCCAGTTGTGTATATCTTTAATCAAAAAATAAATCTGGGTGGTCAAAAAATTTCGGGTTTTAAGTAAAATAATTTCGTCTTCTATGAAAAACTATTTCGACTTTTTTCCCCAAAATACCAATTTCAGGGTCCCAAAATGATTTTGCGTGCAAGTATTGTCGCGTGCCCTTTACGACAATGTTCTGAAGGTTAAAGAATCTTTCCTAACAAAAACTATCCTACAAGTTAAGTAATATCGTGCTGCTTCAGGAGATCCTCTTGATCAATCCACAGCAAATTACAAAGTTAGGTAAGAGAGGCAAGGGTAAGTGAGTTCTTTATTGTGACGGGGTCTTTTACACGCCAAGTTAGTTTGTATTACTTGTGTAAAGCGTATATGTAAAAGGTTTAAACAGCGATAAAATATACAAAGGTTTCAATAAAATGATAACTTTATTAAATAATAATGCGGGATAATATATATATAAGATAATAAATAAGGATAAATAATATAAAGAATTTAAGAAATAAAATAAAATAAGAATTAAAAGAACTAAAGGAATTAAAAAGACTTATAAAACTAAAGGTAAACTATATTAACTAAACTGAACTCTAACTTCGAACTTCTTTCGAACTCAATCTAAAAAGGACCTGTATTTATATCTTCTCAGACACTTCCTGCGTCGCAGATAACTTTACCATTCCTTTCTTTAGATTGGTTCTCTTCTAAATGACACAATTTCCTTTATCTTTACAAGTATTTACCTGAGTATTTCCCTAGGTATCGTACCTGAGTATATACCTAGGTAAATTTCATAGTGATAATCCTTCAAATGTAGTACTTACTAATCGGTACTACAGATCTACTCTATTTATAAATTCAAAGGTAATACATATAAGAATAAATATATAACTAAATAATAATAAATACTAATAAATATCAATACACGGTATCACAGTATAGACTCAATACCAATTTTTCTCAATTTTAATTGCATCTGACTCAATTCAATAGTTTTGACGACATGTATAGTTTGTCCATTACATCAGGAAATTTTTTATAATAGAGGTTATTGTAATAGTTTTGTTTTTAAAGGTTATTGAAGGTTATCCGACTAATAACCTTCACAAATATTACGTTTATTATAATAAAACGAAGGTTATTGAAAGTNGCTGCTTCAGGAGATCCTCTTGATCAATCCACAGCAAATTACAAAGTTAGGTAAGAGAGGCAAGGGTAAGTGAGTTCTTTATTGTGACGGGGTCTTTTACACGCCAAGTTAGTTTGTATTACTTGTGTAAAGCGTATATGTAAAAGGTTTAAACAGCGATAAAATATACAAAGGTTTCAATAAAATGATAACTTTATTAAATAATAATGCGGGATAATATATATATAAGATAATAAATAAGGATAAATAATATAAAGAATTTAAGAAATAAAATAAAATAAGAATTAAAAGAACTAAAGGAATTAAAAAGACTTATAAAACTAAAGGTAAACTATATTAACTAAACTGAACTCTAACTTCGAACTTCTTTCGAACTCAATCTAAAAAGGACCTGTATTTATATCTTCTCAGACACTTCCTGCGTCGCAGATAACTTTACCATTCCTTTCTTTAGATTGGTTCTCTTCTAAATGACACAATTTCCTTTATCTTTACAAGTATTTACCTGAGTATTTCCCTAGGTATCGTACCTGAGTATATACCTAGGTAAATTTCATAGTGATAATCCTTCAAATGTAGTACTTACTAATCGGTACTACAGATCTACTCTATTTATAAATTCAAAGGTAATACATATAAGAATAAATATATAACTAAATAATAATAAATACTAATAAATATCAATACACGGTATCACAGTATAGACTCAATACCAATTTTTCTCAATTTTAATTGCATCTGACTCAATTCAATAGTTTTGACGACATGTATAGTTTGTCCATTACATCAGGAAATTTTTTATAATAGAGGTTATTGTAATAGTTTTGTTTTTAAAGGTTATTGAAGGTTATCCGACTAATAACCTTCACAAATATTACGTTTATTATAATAAAACGAAGGTTATTGAAAGTTATCAATATCAATAACCTTCGCAATATTACGTTTTATTAATAAAAATGAAGGTTTTCGGTACCAATAACCTTCGTAAATATTATGTTTATATTGGAAGTATTTGAAGGTTATCAGAATAAAATACTTCGAAGATTTACATTTAAAAAAATTTACTAATGTAATATTATGTATTGCTACCTCAATCAGAACTATTAATAGGTATTCCTTGTGAGAATTTTTAAGGTCATTTAATATAAGATTAATGATAAAGGATTTTTCAGTTCCTGCTGAACCAGTTATGAAAAAGTATGAATAATATTTTTCATCTTTTGGTCCAAGATAAGTTTTGATTATTTGAATATAGAAATATTGACTAAATGATAAATCTGTAATAATATTTGTTGATAATACAAAAGGAAAAAGTTTTATTGAATTAATTTGTACTTTGATAATATTTTGAATATTTTCAGATGTAATATGTTGTAATATTAAGAATATTTCATCAATTAGTTAGTTAAATTGTTTAATTAAAATAATTGTTTTAAAATAATGATTTTTCTGATTTTATTCTTAAATTTCAATTAATTTTTCTGAAAATTTAACAATGTAATGATCTCAATAAATATTGTGGTTTCCAATTAGATCAATTTTTAAACAAGCTGAAATTAATAAAAGTAGTTATTGATAAAAATATAATTCACTATGTAATATAATTAAATAACAAATTCTTGTTAAAATTGAAGATTTTTTGATTTTCTAAATAATCTGTATAAATATTTTGTCTTGTTAATTTGTTATTAAAATTTTTAATTTCATATTTTTGATAATATTTATAATATATTATATTTGTAAAAACTTTATAATTTGGTTTATTAAAATATTTTTCAATATGATCTTTCTAATATAAATCATTTTTATTAAGATCTAATAATGAAAGTAATTTAATAAATCAATAATAAGATAAATTATTTTTATTAAAGAATTATAAAATTTTTTTTCAAGTAATAAAAATATAATTTTTATTGAACTTATTTTTTATATATGAATATATTTATAATTAAAGTTTTTCATAAGTCAAATCGAATCAAGCCTTATAAAGTTCAGGCTGAGCTGAGCCTATACTTGCATGTAAAATTATTTTGAAACTTCAAAATTACAATTTTGAAAAAAAAAGCTAAAATAATTTTTCATAGAAAACAAAATTATTTTATTTAAAACCTAAAATTTTTTGACCACCCAGATAAATTCTTTAATTAAAGATATATATAACTAGATACTTTTTTTACTTTTATATATAAAATAAATTTTACATAAATCTCAAAAAAACGAAATATCTTAAAAATCCAAAATCAAATTTGAAAACATATATAGCCAAACCTAAAAACTTAGGTTTGGCTCAAGCCTAAGTTTTATAAATTAAACTTAGTTCATAAGCCTAAGTAAACTTGTAAGTTTTATAGTAGACTTGTAAGCTTTAAAGTAAATTCACAAGTTTTGAGATAGGTTTGCAAGTTTTAAGATAAGTTCACAAATATTGAGATAAACTTGTAAACCTTAAAGTAGGCTCGTAAGCCTTAAAATAAGCTCACGAGTTTTGAAATAGGCAAATTATTTTTGAATTAACTTCATTATTTTTACATCTATTGAAATTTTACCCAAATATCACATCAGTAAATTTTTTTAAACATAAGCCTTCGAAGTATTTTACTTTAATAACTTTTAAATACTTTCAACATAAATGTAATATTTACAAAGGTTATTGGTACTGAAAACCTTTATTTTTATTAACAAAACATAATATCGTGAAGGTTATCAATATTAATAATCTTCATTAATACTAGTCGAATGAACAAAAATCAGAATCTTATTGATGGCGTAAATATATATGGGCTAATTGCGAAAGTTTTAAAATTTTAGATTAGGTGATATCTTCTCAGCCAATTATAATTTTATTTATTTTTTCGAAAAAATTTAAAAATTAAAAAAATTTCAATATTTTATTAAGGAAACTACTTCTCAACTCCTAAATAAAAATATTTAACACAAAATTTTACATATATTTGTAATTTTTAAAAATATTTTATTAAGTAAATAAGAGTTTAAATATAAGTAGACCTGTTAATAAGTACTTATCAACCCATCAAACCCGACCCTAATCCATCAATCCAACCCCCTTACTCTGCGGAAATTTGTTTTATTTCTTTCTTAAAAGGTTTAATAACGTTATTTTATCTTATTTTTTTTTTATTTTGTTTACTTTACTTCAAAAGAACAATTTTACTTAGTAGTCAAAATCTGTTATTAATAAGTTTTATTAACTTTATTAAAAGGTAAATAAAAAAAATTTTTGTATAATAGAAAATCAGTTAATTTTTATAATCAGCCAATATGATGTATAAATCGAACATCTTATTTGTAAAAATTCATAAATCAGAAATTCCTATTTATAAATTAGAAAAAATCGACTACCTATATTTAATAAATCTTAGCAAATTTAACCATTAATCGGAATCCTATTCATGATAAACTATCCTATTCATGATAAACCATCCTATTTTTTTTTATTTAATCATTGTATACCTGCCGCCCAAATTCAAAATCCAAATGCCGAAATTCCAAATCCCAAATCCCAAATTATAATTAGTATTTTTTGCCGAAATCCCAAATCCCAAATCCCAAATACTAGTAATTTGTGCATTTTGGCGTCCCAAATCCCAAATTATTTGGGATTTGGGCAACACGTATAAATCATTGTAACCTTCATTTTATCATAATAAACATAATATTTGTGAAGGTCATTGGTCCGATAACTTTTAATAACCTTTGAAAACAAAATTATTATAATAACCTTCATTATAAAAAATTTTCTGATATAGCTGTAAGCAATTTCACAGTACTGTTTTTATTTATTAAAAAAATTAAGATAGATTTTTTATTATTATTAATTAATTTTATGAAATGAAAATACAATTTTAACAGGACCCCGAAATATTATAATAAATGTCATAAAAGATCTGCAAGATTTTGGTTCAAAATATGCAACTATTTTTTATATTAACTCTATGCAAAATTTTTATGAGATATCTAAAATATAGTAAAAAATATACAAATAAAATTATGACTTATAATTAAAGTAATAAATATTTTGCAGTGGCTCATAGTTATAGTATCAAATCGCTGCATCAAGTTTTTATAGTTATAAGATGCATCAAAGAACAAATTAATTACACCGTGAAGCGATTGTGTAACTTTATTTTTAAAGATTTACACATAAAATTCTGTTTTAGACTTCTCTCACAATTTGTGGAACAGGGAACGATTTTTCATAAAGGTATTCCTATGACAGATCGAAAGTTCCGGTTCTTAGCTACAAGGTGATATGTGTTTCATCTCTGTAG
>PQFF01000024.1:434240-473184 GCA_003547095.1 Diversispora epigaea | reverse complement strand
TCATCATCATCATCATCATCATCATCATCAACCACTAGTTCCTCAGAACAAGTGTCGCAATCTTTGATTTCTTCATCATCTTCTGACGAAGATAAAAGAATCAAACCCCTAGATGACGAATCTTATAAAAGAATTAAAGTAAGTATAAATTTTATATTAGTTGTGTCTATCGGGGACACGATTAACATACAAATAACAATTTTGTAGAAGGAAGTTTTTCTTGTAGTTGATTCTGAAATGAACACAGTGTATCAAATTAATGATCGCTTAACTTGGACTGCTCAAAAGCATGATGTGATCACGAAGTTGCTACCTCCACTCAAAAGAAAAATTAATAAAAAGTACAAAGTTACAGGAGCAGAAATCATAAAAATGCTACAAAGGCGTCATTGGTCACGCCATAGAGTAAATAATATTGGTAATCAAGGGCCAAGAGCAGTTATTAATGATAGCAGACGAAAATTAAAGAATACGGCAATGAATGATGTAAGTTCTTTTTTTAAAATAGAAAAAGAAAAGAAGGAGGAGAGCAGTAGATTTTATGATGCAAGGAGGTAACAAGTATATAAAACGATATCCGAAAAAAGATTTATCTAAAATCTTAAATAATTCCAGTTACCATTCGGAAGAATGGGAAGAAACAGATAATGGGACAACCGCGACCGCAAGAACGGCTGCAGCATTAACATCAGCAGCACGAACAACAACTATCATCGATAGTGATAATGATACTAATAATAATAATAATAATAATAATAATAATAATAATAATAATAATAATAATAATAATAATAATAATAATAATAATAATAATAATAATAATAATAATGATAGTAATAATAATAATGATAATGATAATAATAATGATAATAATAATAGTAATGAAAAAACAACATCAATTTATGTATATGAAAAATGGTGGCGATCGGATGCTGTAAGTAAATAATAATATATATATTTTTTACACCTATCGGGGATATTATTAATGTGTTTTTTTTTTTTTAGCTCATAAAACTTTTTAACGAAAGGATCGATCCTGTCGTTAAAGATGTATGCAAAAAACAGCAAAAACAAAGAATCAGAAACGTAGCGTCCAAGATTAACAGAGACGGGCACCCGCCAGTTGGGGCCCNATAATAATGATAGTAATAATAATAATGATAATGATAATAATAATGATAATAATAATAGTAATGAAAAAACAACATCAATTTATGTATATGAAAAATGGTGGCGATCGAATGCTGTAAGTAAATAATAATATATATATTTTTTACACCTATCGGGGATATTATTAATGTGTTTTTTTTTTTTTAGCTCATAAAACTTTTTAACGAAAGGATCGATCCTGTCGTTAAAGATGTATGCAAAAAACAGCAAAAACAAAGAATCAGAAACGTAGCGTCCAAGATTAACAGAGACGGGCACCCGCCAGTTGGGGCCCTGAGCTGGACTCTAAATACAGTAGCATTGATGCGTGAAAATCGGGATCAATCAAAAATAGTAATTTATGATCCCGATACAGAAGAAGAAGAAGAAAGTGAAGGAGAAGGAGAGGACAACACCGATGAGGATGATGATGATGATGGAAATGATTTAATTATAGATAATAAAAGAAAAAGAAAATCGTCATCATCATCATCAAATAAAAAAAGAAAACAAGAATCTTCAAAAAAAGATTCTAATAAAAAAAAAACAAAAAAAAACAAAAAAACAAAAAAAAAAATAAAAGAAAATAAAAAAAAATAATTATAATAATAATAACAATAATAATAGTAATAATAATAATTATGATATTATATAATTTTTTTTGATTTTTATTATTTTTTATATATTTTGATTATATTAATAAATAAATTTTGCAATAAAATTAGTTATCGGGCATATGATATATTAAAAAAAAAATTTGTGCAATAATAAATAAAGCTATTGAATTTTTTATGATTTTGTCTAATGAATAATTGAATTTTAGTATGAAAGCTATATTATCGGGCACCCGATAGGCGCAATATAAATAAAATATTGGGAGCCTATTAGCGGCCGAAAGTTGACCGATAGATCCCCGATAATATTTAAAAAAAAAATCGGGTACCCGATTGATTTTGAAAAATGGCTAAAAACTAAATACCCGATATGTGTAAAAAATATAACCGATAAGTCTGCGATAAGTATATGATATTAGGCACGACTACTACACTTATCGGGTATCCGATAGGTGTAATATAAGTAGATATCGGGGACCTATCGGGGACCTATCTGGGGGAGATAGGTACCCGATAAGTCCCCGATATTCCAAATTTCAACCAGTGTATGTCACTTGATTTCATTAAAAAATAGTTTTAAAAACATTAGTAAATTTTTTTAAACATAAGCCTTCAAAATATTTCACTCTAATAACTTTTAAATACCTCTAATATAAACGTAATATTTACAAAGGTTATTGATATCAAAAACCTTCATTTTTATTAATAAAACATAATACTGCGAAGGTTATTGATATTGATAACCTTCATTAACCTTCATTTTATTATAATAAACGTAATATTTACGAAAGTTATTGATCTGATAACCTTTAATAACCTTTGAAAACAAAATTATTACAATAATCTTTGTTATAAAAAATTTCCTAATGAATAACTAAAAAATAATAGTTGGTACCTTTAAATATCTAAAAATCATTTAAACTAATAAAATAAATAAAGTATTATTCACTTATAACTCTATAAACTCCTTTTAAACTATATAATTATTTTTTTCTTATTTAGATCTATAAAATAGTAATGTATTAATTTTATTATAAAATAGTTTTAAAAAGTAATAGTTAATACTTTTAAATATCTGAAAATATTTTAAACTAATAAAATAAATGAAATATTATTCACTTATAATTTTTTAAACTATATAATTATCTTTTTTTTGTCTAAATCTATAAAAACGGTATTGCCTAAGGATGAAAAACTTAATTGATATCAAAGTTAACTCAATAATTAGACCTTTGACTAATTAATTTTGTATCAGCTAAATTTTAACTCAAAAGCTAATTAAATTATATTAGCTACTTTGCTGAAATTGTTGTTTTTCAAAAATATCGATATGATATCGAATCGATATTAATTTGATATTATACAATATCGAAATAATATCTTTAAATATTTTTTATATTTATTACGACAATCGTAATAAATATAAAAAATATCTTGGAAATATTATTTTGATATTATTAAATATCACCACGATATTAATGTGATATAATTGCGATTTATTTTTTTAAAATTATTTTATTATTAAATTTTTAGAAATAATAAATATATTTTCGATATTTTATTTTATTTTAATAATCATAATGATATAAAAAATATATCATGTTATTTATTTTATATAGAATCGATATTAGTTTCATATGGAAAATATATTATATCGATATATTTTCAATATTTTAAAATTTGTTCTGTTTTAATAATTATAACGATATAAAATTAATATTATTTTCATATAATATATATGTTGTGCCTGAGATCGATTCTTGACTCAGATCGTAACTGAGGTACCTCAGATGAAAATCGTCACCTGAGGTGCATCACATAGATTATAATCACTTGAGTTACCTTAGCTGCGATCTGAGTTAATTTTTTTTTTATTTTATATTTTTTAAATAATATTCTTTTATCTATTTTCTCTTCTTGGGTTAAAAATATAATATACTTACCTCTTCTTGGAATCAGAATTAGCGGTTTCAAGATCGTGATAGGCGTATGTAGGTATGAGTCTTAATGATTTTTTTTTATTTAATTTTTATTATTTTTTTTTAAAAAAAATTATATTACTTTACCTTCTCTCCCTGAAATTGGAAATGGTAAGTTAAAACATACTTACCTCTCCTTGGAATCAAAATTGGCGGTTTTGTGATCGTAATGAGCATACGTAGGTATGAGTCTTTTTTATTTTTTTTTATTTAATTTTTATTGTTTTTTTTAAAAAAAAAATATTATTTAACCTTTTCTTTACCTTCTCTCTCCAGAATCAGAAATGGTAAGTTAAAATATACTTACCTCTTCTTGGAATCAGAAATGGCAGTTTTGTGATCGTGATGGGCATACATACGTAGATATGAGTCTTTTTTATTTTTTTTTATTTAATTGTTATTATTTTTTTTTAAAAAAAGAATATTATTTAACTTTTTTTTTGCCTTCTCTCCCTGAAATCGGAAATAGTAAGTTAAAACATACTTACTTCTCCTTAAAATCGAAAATGGCGGTTTCGTAATCGTAATGGGTGTATATATGTAAGTATTAGTCTTTTTTATTTTTTTTTATTTAATTTTTATTGTTTTTTTTTTTAAAAAAAGAATATTATTTAACCTTTTCTTTGCCTTTTCTCCCTGAGATCAGAAATGGTAAGTTAAAATATACTTACCTCTCCTTGAAATCGGAATCGGCACTTTCATGATCGTGATAGGTATACGTAGGTATAAATCTTTTTTATTTTTTTTATTTAATTTTTATTTTTTTTTATTTCATTGTTATTATTTTTTTTAAGAAAAGAATATTATTTGACCTTTTTTTTGCCTTTTCTCCCTGAGATCAGAAATGGTAAGTTAAAATATACTTACCTCTCCTTGAAATCGGAATCGGCACTTTCATGATCGTGATAGGTATACGTAGGTATAAATCTTTTTTATTTTTTTTATTTAATTTTTATTTTTTTTTATTTCATTGTTATTATTTTTTTTAAGAAAAGAATATTATTTGACCTTTTTTTTGCCTTTTCTCCCTGAGATCAGAAATGGTAAGTTAAAATATACTTACCTCTCCTTGGAATCAGAAATGGCAGTTTTGTGATCGTGATGAGCATACATACGTAGATATGAGTCTTTTTTATTTTTTTTTATTTAATTTTTATTGTTTTTTTTTTTAAAAAAAGAATATTATTTAACCTTTTCTTTGCCTTTTCTCCCTGAAATCAGAAATGGTAAGTTAAAACATACTTACCTCTCCTTGAAATCGGAATCGGCAGTTTCATGATCGTGATGGGTATACGTAGGTATAAATCTTTTTTATTTTTTTTTATTTAATTTTTATTGTTTTTTTTAAAAAAAAAAATATTATTTAACCTTTTCTTTACCTTTTCTCCCTGGAATTGAAAATGGTAATTTAAAATATACTTACCTCTCCTTGGAATCAGAAATGGCAGTTTCGTGATCATGATAGGTGTACATACGTAGGTATGAGTCTTTTTTATTTTTTTTTATTTAATTGTTATTATTTTTTTTAAAAAAAGAATATTATTTAACCTTTTTTTTGCCTTCTCTTCCTGAAATTGAAAATAGTAAGTTAAAACATACTTACCTCTCCTTGGAATCAGAAATGGCAGTTTTGTGATCGTGATGGGCGTATATACGTAGGTATTAGTTTTTTTTATTTTTTTTTATTTAATTTTTATTATTTTTTTTACATCAGGAATTAAATATAAACGTTCTAGTGCGTTCAAAATACACCGATCTATAGCGTCCTACGAACACCACTTACGTTTATATAGCGTATTAAATATGCCATTTTAGTGCGTTCTCCGAACGTTTCGTATATATAGCGTACTAGAACGCACCGTTGTTACCAGATAGAATTACCATAACAAAAACATACCAAAACATATAATCATTATATTATTTAACCCTGTATTTTATTAAAAATAATCATTTAACAAATGGAAATATAAATATCAAGATGGTAATTTTATTAATAACGATTAGTAATAATTAATAACATTTATTAACATGTAAATAGGAAGATAAATAGTTTAGTTACACAAAATATAAGTAACACAAGTCACATGTTCACGTGACATAGTTACACAAATATTATATAATTATTATTAATTATCATTAATTAGTATTACTTAGTATTAATTATTATTACATAATATTAATTAACATTAATTATTAGTATAACCTATAGTATATATTTAGTAAGTCATATAGTAAATATATTATCCAATAGTATTAGTGCACAGTAATGGCACAGTAGTCTAAACAAATATAAAAAGGAAGCTTATTTGACTTGGTTCCCATAGCTTTTAACCTTAGAGTTTTAAGTTCAAGGAAGTTGGAAGTTAATATTATAATTATAAAAATATAATTGTATTATTAGGAAGTGACTATTAAATAAAAATATTAATAAATATTAAATAAAATAATTAAAGAGATTTATTATCGTATTTATTTGATATAATGTTTATTAAAATTGTTTAATAAAGGAAGTACTAAAAGATTAAAGATGATATCTTTAATAAANTACCATAACAAAAACATACCAAAACATATAATCATTATATTATTTAACCCTGTATTTTATTAAAAATAATCATTTAACAAATGGAAATATAAATATCAAGATGGTAATTTTATTAATAACGATTAGTAATAATTAATAACATTTATTAACATGTAAATAGGAAGATAAATAGTTTAGTTACACAAAATATAAGTAACACAAGTCACATGTTCACGTGACATAGTTACACAAATATTATATAATTATTATTAATTATCATTAATTAGTATTACTTAGTATTAATTATTATTACATAATATTAATTAACATTAATTATTAGTATAACCTATAGTATATATTTAGTAAGTCATATAGTAAATATATTATCCAATAGTATTAGTGCACAGTAATGGCACAGTAGTCTAAACAAATATAAAAAGGAAGCTTATTTGACTTGGTTCCCATAGCTTTTAACCTTAGAGTTTTAAGTTCAAGGAAGTTGGAAGTTAATATTATAATTATAAAAATATAATTGTATTATTAGGAAGTGACTATTAAATAAAAATATTAATAAATATTAAATAAAATAATTAAAGAGATTTATTATCGTATTTATTTGATATAATGTTTATTAAAATTGTTTAATAAAGGAAGTACTAAAAGATTAAAGATGATATCTTTAATAAAAGATGGAAGTATCTAAAATATAAATTATAAGGAAGCTATCTATAAAGGAAGTCTGTAATAAAGGAAGTTCTAAGATTAATAATAAAAGGATTTATTATTAAAGGAAGCTATTAATAAATGAAATTATTAATAAAAGTAATTATTAATAATGAAGTTATTAATGGAAGTAACGAAGTTATAATGACTTGAAAGAATAATTAGTTTGTTAGTTCTAATTAAAAACCAACTGGTGCCTTCTAAAATAAAGTATTAACCAAACTGAAAGTCTTGTACCTAACGGGAAGGACTATAAACTCCTTAAAAGAACCGTAAGTGGGAAGTATGAAAGTACACCTGCGACACCGTTCTAGTGCGTTCTCCGAACGTTTCGTATATATAGTATACTAAAACATACCGTTCTAGTGCGTTCTCTGAACGTTTTGTATATATAGCGTACTAGAATGCACCGTTCTAGTGCGTTCTCCGGACGTTTCGTATATATAGCGTCCTAGAACGGCTCTATATAATTCCGGATGTAAAAAAAGAATATTATTTAATCTTTTCTTTGCCTTCTCTCCTTGAAATCAGAAATGGTAAGTTAAAACATACTTACCTCTCCTTGGAATCGGAAATGGCGGTTTCGTGATCATAATGGACGTACATATATAGGTATAAGTCTTTTTTATTTTTTTTTATTTAATTTTTATTGTTTTTTTTTTAAAAAAAAGAATATTATTTAACTTTTTCTTTGCCTTCTCTTCCTGAAATCGGAAATGGTAAATTAAAACATACTTACTTCTCCTTGAAATCAGAAATGGCAGTTTCGTAATCGTGATGAGTAGGTATAAGTCTTTTTTATTTTATTTTTTTATTTAATTTATTATTATTTTTTTTTAAAAAAAATATTATCTAATCTTTACTTTGCCTTCTCTTCCACGAATCGGAAATGATAAGTTAAAATATACTTACCTCTTCTTGAAATCGAAATTAGTATTGTGATCGTGATGAGCATTATTAAAGCTCCTCATGAATCAAGCCGAGCTGAGCTAAGCCCAAAAGTTTAGGCTTGGCTCAAGCCTAAATTTATAAGTTAGGCTTGAGTCGAGCCGAGTCTATATAAATAAGGTTTGGCTTGGCTCACAGGCTCGCGAGCCTCATAACAGGCTCGCGAATCTCATAACAGGCTCGCAAACCTCATAACAGGCTCGCGAGCCTCATAGTAGGCTCACGAGCCTTATATTATTCTATCTGTTGCACAACAGATAGAATTATTATTATTATTTTATCTGTTGCGCAATGGATAGAATTTTTATTATTATTTTATCTATTGTGCAACAGATAGAATTTTTTATATTATTCTATCTGTTGTGCAACGGATAGAATTTTTATTATTATTCTATCTGTTGCGCAACGGATAAAATTTTTATTATTATTCTATCTGTTACGTAACAAATAGAATTTTTTTATTATTCTATCTGTTGCGCAATGAATAGAATTTTTATATTATTCTATCTGTTGCGTAACAGATAGAATTTTTTATTATTATTTTATCTGTTACGCAATGGATAGAATTTTTTATTATTATTCTATCCGTTACGCAACAGATAGAATTTTTTATTATTATTCTATCCGTTGCGTAATGGATAAAATTTTTTATTATTATTCTATCCGTTGCGTAACGGATAGAATTTTTAATTATTATTCTATCCGTTGTGCAACAGATAGAATTTTTATTATTATTCTATCCGTTGCGTAATGAATAGAATTTTTATTATTATTCTATCCGTTGCGCAATGAATAGAATTTTTTATTATTATTCTATCTGTTGCACAACGGATAGAATTTTTTTATTATTCTATCCGTTGCGCAACGGATAGAATTATTATTATTATTTATCTGTTACGCAACGGATAAAATTTTTATTATTATTCTATCTGTTGCACAACGGATAGAATTTTTTTTTATTATTCTATCTGTTGCGCAACAGATAGAATTTTTATTATTATTATTCTATCCGTTGCGCAACGGATAGAATTTTTATTATTATTCTATCTGTTGCGTAATAGATAGAATTTTTTTATTATTCTATCCATTACGCAACAGATAGAATTTTTTTTATTATTCTATTTATTGTGTAACAGATAGAATTTTTATTATTATTATTCTATCTGTTGCGCAACGGATAAAATTTTTATTATTATTCTATCCATTACGCAACAGATAGAATTTTTAATATTATTCTATCTGTTGCACAACAGATAGAATTTTTTTATTATTCTATCCGTTGCGCAACAGATAGAATTTTTATTATTATTTTATCTGTTGCGCAACAGATAGAATTTTTTATTATTATTCTATCCGTTGTGCAACGGATAGAATTTTTTTATTATTTTATCCATTGCGCAACAGATAGAATTTTTTTTATTATTTTATCCATTACGTAACAGATAGAATTTTTTATTATTATTCTATCTGTTGCGCAACAGATAGAATTTTTATTATTATTCTATCTATTGTGCAATGGATAGAATTTTTTTTATTATTCTATCTGTTGCGCAACAGATAGAATTTTTATTATTATTTTATCTGTTGCGCAACAGATAGAATTTTTTATTATTCTATCCATTGCGCAACGGATAAAATTTTTATTATTATTCTATCTGTTGCGCAACGGATAGAATTTTTATTATTATTCTATCTGTTGCGCAACAGATAGAATTTTTTATTATTCTATCTGTTGCGCAACGGATAGAATTTTTTTATTATTCTATCTATTGTGCAACAGATAAAATTTTTAAGGTTCGCGAGCCTACTATGAGACTTGCGAGTCTACTATGAGGCTTGCGAGCCTTATGAATCAAACCTTAGTTGAGTTTGGCTCGTAAGCCTAAGGTTCGCGAGCCTATGAGCCTATAATATCAGGCTTGGCTTGACTTGGCTCAGCTCGGCTTGCTAGACTCGCAAGCCTTAAAGCTTTTGAGGAGCTTTACATCAGGAAATTTTATAAGGCGAAAACTTGCGAAAAGTTTGCGCAAGTTTCCGAAGGTGTTGAAAATTTCCGCAAATTTTCATGCGTTTTTTTTCATTTTTTTAACTTCGCTCGCGATTTTCGAAGCACAGAGCGATTTTCTACTAAGATATTTCTAAGATAAGTAGAACGGCCTTGTTCTTGGCTACAAAATGATATATATTTTATCCTTGTAGCATCGATATTCGCGAAGTTATTCCAGTTTAAAGAAAAAGTGTCCGTGAAAAAATCGTGCGAAAAACTTGCGCAAATTTTCGCAAATTTTTGCCAAAATTTTGCGGAATTTTGCACCATGAAAATTTCCGCAAAATTTCGGTGAAAATTTGCAAAAATTTGTGCAAGTTTTCCGGAAATTTTCGCACGATTTTTTCACGGACGCTTTTTCTTTAAACTGGAATAACTTCACGAATATCGATGCTACAAAGATGAAATATATATCATTTTGTAGCCAAGAACAAGGCTGTTCTATTTATCTTAGAAACATCTTAGTAGAAAATCGCTCTGTGCTTCGAAAATCGCGAGCGAAGTTAAAAAAATAAAAAAAAACGCATGAAAATTTGCGGAAATTTTCGACACCTTCGAAAATTTGCGCAAATTTCCGCCTCGTAAAATTTCCTGATGTAGGCATTATACGTAGGTATGAATTTTTTTTTATTTTATTTTTTATTTATTTATTTTAATTTATTATTTATTTTATTTTTTTTAAAAAAATAATATTCATCTTTTACTTACTTTCTTTTCCTGGAATCAGAATTAGAAAGCTAAAGATATAATATGTATACTTCTCTAAATTGAAATTAACAGTTTTAACAACAATGGGCATAATGGAATTAATAATTTTTATAATAATAATGATAATAGTATTAAATGTGATAGAAGGATGGCTATGAAACTGATGATGAAATATTAATAATAAAATTTTTATTTAATCAAATATACATATCGGCTGATTATAAAAATTGACTGATTTTCTGTTATATAAAAATTTTTTTTTATTTACCTCTTAATAAAGTTAATAAAATTTATTGATAACAGATTTTGACTATTAAGTAAAGTTGTTCTTTTGGAGTAAAGTAAACAAAATAAAAAAAAAAATAAGATAAAATAACATTATTAAACCTTTTAAGAAAGAAATAAAACAAATTTTCGCAGGGTAAAAGGGTTGGGTTGATGGGTTAGAGTTATACTTGCACGCAAAATTATTTTGGGGCCCCGAAATTGGTATTTTGGGGAAAAAAGTCGAAATAGTTTTTCATAGAAGACGAAATTATTTTACTTAAAACCCGAAATTTTTTGACCACCCAGATTTGTTCTTTGATTAAAAATACACATAACTAGGTACTTTTTTTACTTCTATATATAGAATAGATTCTGCATAAATCTCAAAAAGTCGAAATACCTCAAAAATCCAAAATCAATTTTGAGAACATGTATAATTAGAGTCGAGTTTGATGGGTTGACAAGTACTTATTAACAAGTCTACTTATATTTAAACTCTTATTTACTTAATAAAATATTTTTAAAAATTATAAATATATGTAAAATTTTATGCTGAATATTTTTATTTAGGAGTTGAGAAGTAATTNGATTATAAAAATTGACTGATTTTCTGTTATATAAAAATTTTTTTTTATTTACCTCTTAATAAAGTTAATAAAATTTATTGATAACAGATTTTGACTATTAAGTAAAGTTGTTCTTTTGGAGTAAAGTAAACAAAATAAAAAAAAAAATAAGATAAAATAACATTATTAAACCTTTTAAGAAAGAAATAAAACAAATTTTCGCAGGGTAAAAGGGTTGGGTTGATGGGTTAGAGTTATACTTGCACGCAAAATTATTTTGGGGCCCCGAAATTGGTATTTTGGGGAAAAAAGTCGAAATAGTTTTTCATAGAAGACGAAATTATTTTACTTAAAACCCGAAATTTTTTGACCACCCAGATTTGTTCTTTGATTAAAAATACACATAACTAGGTACTTTTTTTACTTCTATATATAGAATAGATTCTGCATAAATCTCAAAAAGTCGAAATACCTCAAAAATCCAAAATCAATTTTGAGAACATGTATAATTAGAGTCGAGTTTGATGGGTTGACAAGTACTTATTAACAAGTCTACTTATATTTAAACTCTTATTTACTTAATAAAATATTTTTAAAAATTATAAATATATGTAAAATTTTATGCTGAATATTTTTATTTAGGAGTTGAGAAGTAATTTTCTTAATAAAATATTGAGATTTTTTTGATTTTTAAATTTTTTCGAAAAAATAAATAAAATTATAATTGGCTGAGAGGATATCACCTGATCTAAAATTTTAAGACTTTCGCAATCGAGGATTCTTAACCTGTGCACCCCGTACAGGTTTTTATCCTGTGCGCCTTTGCCTTTCGAATTTCATTGATTCATAACTTTGCAGGTGATCCGATTAATTTCACGTGTAAGTTTCATGTGACAAATGTTAGGTGACAAATTTTGGGTGACAAATATGGTTTCCGCAAGCAAAAAAATTCTAAGTTCCTGAGATATTTAATAAAATTCGATATTCGAAAGGTGTGACACGCGGTGATAAATACACTACCCCTGATAACCCAAACCCTAACCCCCTGTCAGCATAGGATAAGAATCTGTTACCCTACGCACAGGTTAAGATTTCCCTTCGCAATCAGCCCATATGATTATGTAAATTCACAATTTATGATATTTATTAAAGTGAGGCTCAATTTTATTGGTTAAAAGTTAACATGTAATTTAAGCTGATAATAAATTAGATTGTTTATATTTAAATTGAGGAGTCGCGATTCTCTATTTTTTTTTTCTTTATAAATTTATCACCTTTATCATAATGGAATATATCTTTATAAGTCAAAATATATTTGATAATATCATTGAACAATATGTCACAAGTCTTCCCTAACAAAAACAAGAAAAGGCTTTAATTAATTTAGTTCTTTTAAATAAAATTAAAAATATACTTTTAAATCCCAAAAATAATGAAATAGATAATAAACGTACACGAGACTGGGCTAAAAAAAAATTTTGTATTGAAGAAATAGTACCTGGAGTATACTTGCACGCAAAATTATTTTGGGGCTCCGAAATTGCAATTTTGGGAAAAAAAGTCGAAATAGTTTTTCATAGAAGACGAAATTATTTTACTTAAAACCCGAAATTTTTTGACTACCCAAATTTATTCTTTGATTGAAGATACACATAACTAGGTACTTTTTTTACTTCTATATATAAAATAGATTCTGCATAAATCTCAAAAAGTCGAAATACCTCAAAAATCCAAAATCAATTTTGGGAACATGTATAACCTGGAGATTATAGAGTACTAGTTAAAGAAACAAATATTCCAGTATTAGTTGTTGAAAATATGTATGATGTATTATATAAAACTCACTCAGAAATTACTCAACACGGTAGTTAAAGACAAACTTGGAAAGCAATTAAAGAAAGATGGGGTTGGATTAAGCAAGGAATTGTAGATAATTTTGTTAATAATTGTACCATATGTGCAGTGTGAAAATCATTATTTCATTCTTTAACTGCAAAACCAATAATTGCAAAAAATTTTTTATCCTGAATTCAAGTAAATTTATAAATTTTAAATTATAAAGTAATTCTATATATTTTATAGTTTATTAACATGATCAATTAATTTAGATGGATTTTATTGATTTGTCTTTTGATACAGATGGTGAATTCAAATATATTTGCCATGTACGAAACCATTTCACCAGATTTTCATGAGCTAAACCACTTACTTCAAAAAGAGTAATTGAAGTAGCTGCATTTTTGTTTGATCTTTTTCATTTTTTGGGTTTTCCATCTATTATATTACAATCTGACAATGAAAAAAATTTTGTGCAACAGTAATTAAAGAGTTAGTTATTATGTGATCAACTTTGAAAATTATTAATGGATGTCCACGTCTAAGAGTGGAAGGCTCAATTGATATGAAGGCTGGCTCAATAATTGCGCCTTTGGCTAATTAATTTTGCGCCAGCTAAATTCTGGCTAAATTCTGGCTTAAAGGCTAATTAAATTGCGCCGGCTAAATTCTGGCTCAAAGGCTAATTAATTTTTTTCTGGCTAAATTCAGGCGCAATTTCTGATTGGCTGGCGCAATTTTGGTCACGTGACAAAAGGTTGATCAGATAAAATTATTAATTAATTTTATCGATATTAACATTTTAATATATTGTGGTAAAAACTCTTTCTCTCTCTCGGTCTCCACTTATGGTTCCGCAGTAAAAACTTAAGTGACTACTAGGGGGCTTGTTTAGTGCGGAGGTCTCTACTCGGACCGGATAAGGCTAAACTATCGGAGTAGCTTCAACCTGAACAGTTACGAACGTTGGCGCTGTTGAGCTGGTTCTGTTTTTTTTTAGAAAGAAGCGTAAACAACGGAGGGTTGCGTACTTGGATGGTACTGGGCGTATCAGCTCAGGGAGAAAGCCTGGGGCTAAGACCTGATAGGGAGTTCGGGTTTTTTAAGGACTTGTTTCCGCCTCGTCGTCTACGTGAGTATCTGGATGAACGTGAAAACTAAAGATATCATATGGTACTATTTGGTTTCTTTGAGTAGGGGAAGGGTCTGCGCCACGAATTTTCATTTTTCATGTATTTGGATGGTTTTTGGGGAATTTTCAAATTTCGGTTTGACCCTGATTGTCGATCTTGTCGATCAAGGGGTGACGCATTGATACAAAAGTGGGGTATGATGATACTTAAGGGGATGATCGGCAGGGATGCAGGTGATGTGATGTTTTGTGGGAGGACGGGGGAGTGTGATGTTTTATAGTTGTCGCCGGGGCGTGAGTTGCTGTTATTGAGCAGAGGGTTAGTTGGTGGGTTTTGAGGGTGTTTGGTTCAGTTGTTTAAATTTTTACTTGCAGTATAATACTAGCCTCTTATATACGTGGGGAGCTTATCAATTCGAAACAAAGCCGGGGCCCTATGGATCTGGAAGAAACGCGAGTTTCGCTAAACCAGTGTAATACGATGGATAGGTCTAGATCTTCCAACAAAAGAAGACTTAGGATAGGGCTGGTAGTACACTTATTGGAACGTACCACTATCCGAAAACCGAGGCCATGGACTGCAGCTACCTGGGAGGATCTTTTGATCCGTTATTGACACCAATTCATAGAAGCTACCGCAATCACCAACAATACATACTGGGAGAACTTTTAGTTCGAATACCATGTTAATGGGAGGGAGCCATTCAATGAGGATAGTTACTAGGACTCGCCGCTATTACCAATATGTTCCTTGCTGGAAGAGTACCTGATGGGTTTGTTCACATGTATGAGTAGTAGAGTATTATAAATTTCAAAATGGTCTCGTGGGCACGGAAAAAGAAACAATAGTGGGGTGGAACGTTGTTGTTCCTTAGGGGTCGCAGGGGAAGAAGGCGTTTTTCAAATTTTTGTGTGGTGGAGGATGTTGTTCCTCAGAGGGGTTTGTTTAGGAGGAGACTTTCAGATGTTAGCAACAACATATGAATGGAAAAACTAAATTTTTTTTATATAGCTCATTGGGTTGTTCTGGTGGGTTCGTCGGGTCTTTCCGACGGAGTGGTTGGTCAAACAGTAGTTTGTAAAAACTTAGTTAGTTTTTTTTTTGTATGTGCATAACTTGCTTGTGCAGGTTTATTTTGTATATCATAAATAAAGCAAGACCTCACTTATTAATAAAAAAAAAAAAAAAAAAAAAAAAAAAAAAACATTTTAATATATTGTTTTAAAATAGCTATAATTTGGTCAATTTTAATGTTACAGAAATGAAATATATATCATCTTGTAGTTAAGAACCAGATCTTTCGATCTGTCATAGGAATATCATAGTAGAAAATCGCTCCTAGTTACGTAAAATTGATTTGAAATTAAAGCTAAAATTAATTATTTTTAAAAATTTAAAAATAATTATTTAATAAATTTTATAATTGCGCCAGCCAATCAGAATTGCGCCATTATTTAGCCTTTGCGCCAGAATTTAGCCATTGCGCCTGATTGCGCCGTGGCTAAATTCTGGGCTCAATTGGCTAAATTAAATCTGGCTAAATTCCTGGCTCAATTCGTATTGCGCCTACCATCCCTATCCACGTCATTCCTAATCACAAGGCTTAGTTGAAAGAGCTAATGGAATTTTACAACAAAAATTAGGTAAATGGAAAAAAGCAGCTGGTCGTAAAAATTGGTTTTATGGATTACAATCTGTTGTTTTAGTTATGAATCAATCATTTTGCTGTTCTCATAAAAAAACACTATATGAACTTGTATATGATGATAAATCTCGTGAAAATAATACTTTAATTGATGAACTTTTTCAAAAAAATATTTTTAATGAAGAAGATATTCCTGAAACTATTCAAATTCAAGATATTGATGATTCTATTATAAATTTAGATGATGATATAATTATAGATGGTAAATTTTTTTTAATTAAATTAATTATTTTAATTATTTTTTTTTATTAATATATTTTTAATTTAGATAATGAAACTTTTGAATTTGAAAAAGGTAAAGTTTAAATAAATATTATTTTTTTATTATTTAAATAATATTATATATTAAATATTATTTTATTTATTAATTTAGAAAATGTAATTTTCGAACCTGAGCAAGGTAAAATTTGAATAAGCTATATCTTTAAGAATTCAAATTTTTTTTGATTTTATTTAAATGTTAACTTTATTATATTTATTATTCTTTTTTAAGTTATTTCCCCTACAACTTTACAATCTCATCATACAGATATTAATGAAAGTGAACCTCATTCTATTTTAATGGATATTGGAAATATAAATTCTGATATTCTTGAAAATACAATCTCAGGACATGAAGTATTAAGATCAACAACACGCTGAGATTTGCAAATTTCTACAACTAAAATGGCAAATCAGATGAATAAAGGAAAAAAACAAATAACAAAATATTAAATAGAAGATTTGGTTAGAATTGCAGTATCAAAAATTGATTGATTTAGTGTTGATCGTTCTATTCTCCCATGTAAAGTTTTGGAAAAAACCAATGATAAATATCAATTGAGTTTTAAATTTGGAATATTTGAGGTAACTTATTTTGCAGGGGAAATGGAATTATTAGGAACAGTGGATTTTCCAGAATTAAACAGTATTCCTTCAAATAAAATATCATTAAGAGAGGCATCCTGTTTTCAAAGTGTTGGATTAACAATAGGAAGCTTATGCAACTGTAAAACAGATTGCAATAATAATAAATGCCATTGTAAGAAGGTAGATGAAAAGTGCACAAGTAGATACTACGATAGACGTCCATGTCAGAACAAAATTCAAAATTAAACTTTTGTTCAAGTTTTATTAATTTTAAAGTTACAATAATAATAATAATAATAATAATAATACTAATAATAATAATAATGATAATTAATTAATTGTAATTTTGTTTATTCTATTAAATAAAGTATTACATTTTTAATATAAACCATTACATGATATTATTAAATATATTTAGGCCATTAATAAAGTAATCTATCAGACAAGAAGTGTTTTAATAATTTTTCTAACAATAAAAAAATAAAGATTCATACTACGTACATATTCCCATCACGATCTCAACTATACATGTCGTCAAAATTATTGAATTGAGTCAGACGCAATTAAAATTGAGAAAAATTGGAATTGAGTCAAGGCAAATTTTGATTTTTAGTAACTGACGCAATTAGTTGAGTCAGACACAATTAAAAATTGAAATTTTAAGAGTTGAGTCAAGGCCAAATTAGTTTTGACGACATGTATAATCTCAACCACCAATTCTGATTCCAAGGAGAGGTAAGTATGTTTTAACTTACTATTTCTGATTCTGGGGAAAGAAGGCAAAGAAACGGTTAAATAATATTCTTTTTTTTAAAAAAATTAAATAAAAAAAAAATAAAAAAGACTCATATCTACGTATGTACACCCATTACGATTATGAAATCGCCATTTCTAATTCCAAGGAGAGGTAAGTATGTTTTAACTTACCATTTCCGATTCCAGGGAGAGAAAGCAAAGAAAAGGTTAAATAATATTCTTTTTTTTAAAAAAAACAATAAAAATTAAATAAAAAAAAATAAAAAAGACTTATATTTACGTATGCTCATCACAATCACGAAACTACTGATTCCGATTTCAAGGAAAGGTAAGTATGTTTTAACTTACCATTTCCAATTTCAGGGAGAGAAGGCAAAGTAAAAGGTTAAATAATATAATTTTTTTAAAAAAAAAAATAATAAAAATTAAATAAAAAAAAATTATTAAAACTCATACTTACGTACACCCATCACGATCTCGAAACCGTCGATTCTGATTCCAAGGAGAGGTAAGTATATTATATTTTTAACCCAAGGAAAGAAGGTAGATAAAAGAATATTATTTAAAAAATATAAAATAAAAAAAAAATTGACTCAGATTGCAGCTGAGGTAATTCAGGTGATTATAATCTATGTAATGCACCTCAGGTGACGATTCTCACCTGAGGTACCTTAGCTGCGATCTGAGTCAAGAATCGATCTGAGGCACAATATATATATAGTATTGATATATTTTTGATATTTTAAAATTTGTCTTATTTCAATAATTATAATGATATAGAAAATATATCGTATCAATATATTTTTGATATATTTTTGATATTTTTAATATATTTTTGACATTTTAAAATTCCAGTTCAATAATTATAATGATATAGAATTGATATTAGTTTTATATCATATCGATATATTTTCAATATTTTAAAATTTGTCCTATTTCAATAATTATAAAGATATAGAAAATATGTCATATCAATATATTTTTGATATATTTTTGATATTTTAAAATTTGTTCTATTTCAATAATTATAATAATATAAAATTAATATAGAATATATATTGTGTTGATATATTTTCGATATTTTAAAATTTATTCTATTTCAATAATTGTAATGATATAAAATTATAATATTTTCTATATTATTTCTATAATTATATAATTTCTATATTATACTAATATTATATTATTTCTAGAATTTTTGTATTATTAACTATACAGGATGAAAAAAATATTCATTTTTATAATAAATATTAGAATTATGTTTTTCCATATTACAACCAGTTGAGCAAATATGTACAAAATGTACCTTAGGTTGTTGATTTACAATATTAATAAGAAAAATAATACTCCAGTTCCTTTTGTTTTTGTTTTCAAGACATAATTCAAATTTACAACAATGAAATTGATTGTTTTCATTTAAAATTTGATTGTACCATGTTATATAAAAAAATTGATATTTATTATTATCATTTTCTTTGTGACTAATAATTGATTTAACAATAGTATACGTTAAACCATGCTCAAATTTTTCTATCTCTATTGCATTCCCAAATTTAATTTTGATTTTATTAATTGTTCCATTTTCATTTTTCACTTCATAATATGTAAAATTATGGAATCTTATTTTATTTGTTATTAATAGTCCATTTATTTTCAAACTTTGATAAGCAACGTGAAGTTGAGTTTAAATATCTTCTAGATCAAAACTTTTAAATTCTTTTTTTTTTTAATTTTCAGGAAAGTTTTATATTTTGTATATATTCAAAAGATGATATTATATCTAAATAAAAATTAAGTTAATATAAAAAAAAATTATAAACCAAAATAAATTTTTAAATAAATAATACCTTCAGAAATATTAGTTGAATTATTTGTTATAAACTAATTATCGAATATTTCAATTTTCTTATACATTAGGAAATTTTTTATGTCAGAGGTTATTGTAATAATTTCGTTTTCAAAGGTTATTGAAAGTTAACGGACCAATAACCTTCACAAATATTATATTTATTATGATAAAGTGAAGGTTATTGAAGGTTATTGATATTAATAACCTCTGGAGTATTACGTTTTATTAATAAAAATGAAAGTTTTCGGTACCAATAACCTTCGTAAATATTACGTTTATGTTGAAGGTATTTGAAGGTTATCGGAGTGAAGGACTTCGAAGGCTTACGTTTAAAAAAATTTACTAATGTAATTAACATTATTATCAAAAAATTTTCTAATACCTTCCATAGTATTATATTTTTTAATTAAATCAAAATCAATTTCTTTTTATTGGTATGAGGAGCAAAAATTTTTAAATGTTCGATGTACTATTTCTTTGACTCCAACTGATATATTTATTAAATTTTCATATGAAACTACATGTTGAACAAGGTGAAAATTAACATGAATATTAGGTAACATATTAAACTCAGGAAATACCTATTAAGATAAAAATATTATAAGTTATAAATAATTATTTTTATTAATTTTATAAAAAATTAAACTTACTTTAATTAAACTCAAACAATCCATTATATAACTATTAATACTGATATTTCGTATAACGATACGTTATATAAAGTTATTAGTATATATTATTTGTAATATGTTCTAGAATAGATTGTTCTAGAACATTATTAATATTGATAGTTCGCAAACTGTATTAGAACGATCTGTTATATAACGTTATTAATACTTATCGTTCATAAAACATTGTAGAATGAATTATTCTAGAACGTAACGTTCGTAATATACAATAAAATGACATATATTGAATGCAATAAATACTTTTCGTACTTATTGTATACTAGAACGCCTTTATATAATTCCTGATATACTATCCTCAATGTATACGATATTAGACACAGATACTACATCTATTTAATATCAAATATGTGTAGGTTTTATAAATTTTCGACTAGTATATACTTTTAAAATATTTTTTTTAATATCTGATTTAATTTGTATAAACTTTTATAATACTTTTAATTTTTTTTGTCATTTTGTTAAAGACAAATTAATATTGTATATTTTTTTTTAAACTTTTAATAAAAAAAAATAATTAATTTTTATTATTTTTATTTAAATATTAAATAGTTATGTATATTTTTTTACTATTATTAAATGACAAATGAAAGTTATTTATAATTAAAAGTAATAAAAATAGCCAATTTAATTTTTCACAAAATAGAAAAATAAAATAAAAATAAAAATTATATTTATGAATAGCTTGAGATTTTATGATTAGCAGAATTTTGTTTTTATTATGTGATTCAAATAAATATATTTTTAAAATTACACACGAATTACATAAAGTTTTGAGTTTTAATAATAATACTTAGTAAATTACAATTTTAGTAATAATTATTATTTTAAAATTATATTGTGTAATCATAAGTAGTTTACTCTATTAATTTAACTATTCCCTAGATAAAATGTTATATAAAAATTACTGATATAATAAAAATAAAGGTTTTTAATACTAATAATCTTTACAAATATTATATTTATACTAAAGATATTCAAAAGTTATTAAAGTAAAATACTTTAAAAGTTTACGTTTAAAAAATTTTATTGATATTATTACTATTTACACTATACATGTTGTCAAAACTAATTTAACTTTGACTCAATTCTTAAAATTTCAATTTTTAATTGCATCTGATTTAACTAATTACATTAATCACTAGTAAAAATCAAAATTTATCTTAATTCAACTTCAATTTTTCTTAATTTTAATTGCATCTGACTCAATTCAATAGTTTTGATGACATATATAATTTATATATGTTGTTAAAACTATTGAATTGAGTCAGATGCAATTAAAATTAAGAAAAATTGAAGTTGAATCAAGGTAAATTTTGATTTTTACTAGTAATTGACATAATTAATTGAATCAGATGTAATTAAAAATTGAAATTTTAAGAGTTGAGTTAAAGTTAAATTAGTTTTGACAACATGTATAGTATAATTTATACTAATTTTATAGTTAAATTTGCTAAGATTTATTAAGTATAAATAGTTAATTTTTTTTTAATTTATAAATAAAAATTTTTATTTTATAAATTTTATAAATAGAATATTTAATTTATGCATATTTGTATTATTAATAAAATTTTAATTTTTGTTTATTTAACTAGTATTAAAAGTTATTAACAAATATATATTATATAAATATCATTTACTGATTGTTTAAAATTAAAAAATTCTAATTAAAAAATTATATGAAAATTTTTATTTTATAAGATTACAAATTGTTGAAATAGAAATAAATAAAAAAAAAAAAATAAAATAATATATAAAAACTAATTTGATCTTGATTTAATTTTTAAAATTTTAATTTTTAATTGTTTCTGATTTAATTAATTATATTAATTACTAATAAAAATTAAAATTTACTTTGATTTAATTTCAATTTTCTTAATTTTAATTATATTTGACTTAATTTTAAAATTTCAATTTTTAATTATGTTAGATTTAATTAATTAAATTAATTACTAGTAAAAATCAAATTTTGTCTTTAATAATATATATAATTTATATGGTGTTTACCTGGCACTCGGATATTACTAAACTATTTCCTGAGATCGCACTTAGAGATAGTTTTACTATTTTTGACGAGTGAGTAGCTAGTTTGCATTAATACTATAGTTTAACTTAGTAATAACTTAAAGTATAGGTCTGTAAGGTCTAATTAATAAACTAAGCTGCATGATCACAGCATTTAAAAAAAAATATATATATATAATTTATATATATATTTTAATAATACTTTTTTAATGTAATAATAAATTATACAAATTAAATAAAATACTATAATAATTACAATATTATATTTGTTCTAATGTTTTTGCTACTTTGAATAAAGTTAAATCATCACCATATTGTGACATTAATTGTAATCCAATAGGATAATTATGTAATTTTCCAAAAGGAATACTAATTGCTGGAATTCCTATAAAATAAAATAATTAAAATAAAATAATTAAAATTAATAAAAATAATAATTAAATATAATAAATAATATAATTAAAATTAGTAAAATAATTACCCACTAAATTTGCAGGAATAGTAAATATATCATTTACATAAAAATTTAAAAAATTATTATTATTATAATCAGAAATTTTTGGTGAAATAGAAATTGTTACAGGTGTAATTAAAACATCTACTCCTTCTTTTTTATAAAAACTATTATTACTATTATTATTATTATTTTGGTTTATAAAATATTGAAAATATTGTTGAAGAGGATTTTGTCGACGAAATATTTTATTAAAATCTAATTGAATTAATTTACGAATTTTTTGAGCCCGAAGATAATAATTTTCATATGATCTTATTATTATTATAATTATTATTAAATAAAATTTAAAAATAAAAAAAGTTTAATAAATAAATTATATTAAATTAAAAAATAATTAAAAATAAAAAAAAAATCGAAATACCCAGTAGTTAATGTAAAAGTTCCTAGCATTATTCTTCTTTTAACTTCTATACCAAATCCTTCATCACGAGTATTTGCATAAAGTAATTCAGTATTTTCATTATTATTAATTAATTGAGATAAATTTTTTTCACTTTGATGTCCTAAACAATTTGTATTAATAATAAATAATATATATATTATATATAAATAAATAAATATAATAAAAAAAATTATGTATTAATAAATAAAATAGAATAATATAATTTTACCATATCGAATTCCATCATAACGTGCTAAATTTGATGAAGCTTCGGCTGGTGCTAAAATATAATAAGTGGATAATGCATATTTTATATTTTGACATGATACAGAAATTATTGTTGCTCCTTGAGATTTAAGAAATGAAATTCCTTTTTTCCATAATTTTATAATTGGTTCACTTAATTCTGATACCATATATTCCTAATAAAATTTATATTGTAAATTGCATAAGTATATATATATATTATATATTGGAAATAAATATAAATTATACAAGTTACTTTATTACTTTAGGTACACCAACACGTAATCCACTAAGATCTAAAGGTTCATTTTTATTTAATGGAGAATTATAAGATATTAAAGAATTAAATGCACGTAATTTTGGAGAAAGTGAAGTTGAATCCTTTTCATCATATTTTGATATAATATCTATTAATTTATAAATAAAATAAAACAAAATAAAATAAATAAAATAATAAATAATAAAATAAAATAAATAATAAATAATAAATAATAAATAATTAACCAAAAATTAATTGAGAATCATCAACTGTTCTTGTTATTATTCCTACAGTGTCAAATGAATTGGCATAAGTAATTAAACCCCATCTAGAACATAAACCATAGGAAGGTTTAAATCCTATTACACCACAATATGAAGCAGGAAGGCGAACTGATCCTCCAGTATCTGATCCAAGTGCTCTTTGATAAATAAAATAAGAATAGGTAAAATATATAATAAATTATAAATTATAATAAAAAAAAATATAATATTTTTATAGTAATTAATTAGATAAAATAGTTAAACTTACGCAAAACACATTCCAGATGCCACTGCAGCAGCACTTCCACCAGAACTTCCACCAGCAACACGTTTTTCATATTTATCAATATTTGATTCTTGATCTGATATTATCTTATGTGGATTATATACTGGTCCAAATGCACTATATAAATTTGCTGAGCTAATAATATGAATTATTATAATAATATGAATTATTGTAATAATAATAATAATAACAATAATAATAATATGGATTATTATTATTATTATTATTATTATTATTATTATTATTATTATTATTATTACACATTATTATATTACATATATTATTACACATTATTTATATTACACATATTATTATTACATATTATCTACCCCATTCCATATTCATCCATATTTGTTTTTCCAATAATTATGGATCCAGCATCTTGAAGTAATTCCACAACTGTAGCATTAAATGGTGATGTGAAATCTAGATTATATATTATTATATTATTATATTATTATATTATTATTATATTATTATTATATTATAAATTGTTATAATATATTATTATAAATAAATAATTTCTTATACTTCTTAACATGTTTGATCCACAAGTAGTGGTTAAATCTTGGGTACAAAAATTATCTTTATATGCTATTGGTATTCCATCTAATAACTTGTTATTTATTCCTATATTAATTAGGTATTAATTATATATTTGTTAATATTTATTAATTATGTATTAATATAAATTTATTAATTAAATAACTAATCAATTATCAAAGGAATTTCTTTAAACCTTCGTTAATTCTATTTTCTGCTTCTCTTGCTTTTTGCAATATCACTTCTTCCTTTTGTATCTCTATAAATGCATTCACTTGAGCATTATATTTCTTTAAACGTGATAAACAATCTTGAACTAATGTCGTTGCCGATACTTTTTTTTCTCTTAAAAGTTTATTGGCCTATTATTAGGAATATAGAAATTTTAGTACTATGGAATTGCAGGAAGTTTGGTACCATTTAGAGATATTCTCACCTCAGTAATGGATAATAAACTTAATTGTCTTGTTTTTGATGATAATTTATATCTTGATTTCTTAAAGTTTGATAGCACGTTATTACTTCCAGATAATATTTTCATATTTTTCGATAAACGACGAACGATATCTGATAAAATAATTTATTGATCTACAGGAATCTAGTGTACACATCGAATACTGGATATACTTCTTCGAATTACCTTTGTAAAAAAAAACAATGTCTCTATTGAATTTAACTAATTTAACTCGAAAAACAGTTATATCCTTACCAAAGGTATATTTGTAAGTGAATTTTTAATGAATAGAATTAGTTAAATAAAATATTTTATGTTTTACAATTGCATGTTTTTTTTAGTTGGTTCGAAATTTTGCGGTTCCCGCGAATTCGAAATCTGTTAAGGTAAATTAATAAATATTATAAATATTATAGTAATTATAAATAATAATAATAATAATATTATTATTTTCAACTACTACAATTGAATAACTATAATATAATTAAAATTATTTTATTATTATTATCATTATTATTATTATTATTATTATTATTTTTCTCAGCCTCCCTTAACACTTCATGGTATCGAAGGTCGATATGCAACTGCTTTATACACAGCAGCCACCAAGTCAAATACTCTCTCCAATGTTGAGAATGAACTTAAACAAATAAAAACTGTAATTAACAAGGATAGTAAAATTCGTGCTTTACTTGAAGATCCTTCTTTAAATCGAAATGATAAGAAACGTACTGTTCAAGAACTTCTTAAACAAGGGAAATATTGTGATACCACCAAAAATTTGTTTGATTTATTGGCTGATACTGGAAGACTTAATGAGTCTTCAAAGATTATTGATGCTTATATATCATTGATGACTGCTCATCGTGGTGAAATTCCTGTTACGATCACATCGGCAAAGGTAATTTATAATATTTTTAATATTTTTTTTTGTTAATAACTTATTATAATTATAATTTAATATTTTAATAACTTTATAATATTTTTTTTTAATAATTTTATAATATTTTTTTTTAATAATTTTATAATATTTTTTTTTAATAATTTTATAATAATTTAATAATTTAATAATAATTTAATAATTTAGGAACTTGATCAAAAGACTGTAACCCAATTAAAAGTAGCACTTAGTAAAAGCAAACTTTTTGATTCATCTCATAAACTTTTAATTTCTAACAAGGTTTGTTTATCATATTTATCATATTTATCATATTTATCATATTTACTATACTTATTCACTATATTTATATTATCATATTTTCTCTGTTAGGTGAATCCCTCAATTCTAGGTGGCTTGATGATTGAACTTGGTGAAGATAAAACTATTGATTTATCTGTTGCTTCTAGAATTGCTAAACTTAATAAATTATTAACAGGTAAAATTATTTATTATTTATATTCTAATTATAATATCATATAATTAATTAATTAATTTGAAATATTAACTTTATTTTATATTCCAATAGATATTATTTAATGTTAATTAATGATATTTAATGTTATTTAATGTAGATGATATGTAACTATTACAATTATTTATAAAATTATCATGTGATAATTCATTTTTAATTCGTCAAAGATTAAATATCAAATGTCAAATGTAAAATGTCAAATTTAAAGTAAAATTTTGATAATTTTGACAAGAAAAAAAAATGTATTTTTTTTTTTTTTTAGAAATGCATCATCGTCGATTCGTTTTTTTTGTTCTTTTTTTTAATCTCTTTTTTGTTTGTTATGCATACGACACGTGCAAATCATCTTAGATTCTTTACTGGATTCTCATTAAATAATATCATGAAAAGAAAGTTAATCACTTCTCAAAAATTTTCCGCGACAAATAATAATAAAAAGGTTAAAGAACAATATAGTTTGGAATTTNTAAAATTATTTATTATTTATATTCTAATTATAATATCATATAATTAATTAATTAATTTGAAATATTAACTTTATTTTATATTCCAATAGATATTATTTAATGTTAATTAATGATATTTAATGTTATTTAATGTAGATGATATGTAACTATTACAATTATTTATAAAATTATCATGTGATAATTCATTTTTAATTCGTCAAAGATTAAATATCAAATGTCAAATGTAAAATGTCAAATTTAAAGTAAAATTTTGATAATTTTGACAAGAAAAAAAAATGTATTTTTTTTTTTTTTTAGAAATGCATCATCGTCGATTCGTTTTTTTTGTTCTTTTTTTTAATCTCTTTTTTGTTTGTTATGCATACGACACGTGCAAATCATCTTAGATTCTTTACTGGATTCTCATTAAATAATATCATGAAAAGAAAGTTAATCACTTCTCAAAAATTTTCCGCGACAAATAATAATAAAAAGGTTAAAGAACAATATAGTTTGGAATTTTACTTTAATAAACCAAATAATAATGTTAATAACGTCGAGAGTGTAGCTACTTTTGCCACAAAAACGGAAGGTTCTTCAGAACGACAAGGACAACAAGTTAAAAACACCAAAAACATTAAAAACGCTAAAAACACTAAAAAAAATGTACGGGTGGTAAAAAAGGAGCGCTTTGTTTTAGAAACCAAAAATAAACGCCGCAATTCTGACAAGGTTGACAATATTGACAATATTGATAATATTGATAATATTGATAATGCTGATAATGCTGATAAGGTTGTTGATAATGCATCAGAAAAAAAGAAAAGAAAATCTGTGGATGATTCAAATTTAAATGATGTTAACAATACTACTAATAATACTAATAATGCATTAAAAGGAAAATCAGCAAAATCAGTTTTCAAGAATAACAAATCACCTATATTAAAGGCAATTAGTGTTTCTAATAATAATAATAATAATAATAAGAAGAAGAAGAATAATAATAATAATGACAGTAATAATACTAATATGTCAATTGACAAAGACATTTTGGAATTTGATCCAACTAAACTCGAATGGATTAACGATTCAAAAGTACCTTATAGTTTTTTAATTGATACATTTTCTTTAGTTGTTAAAACAAAAAGTAGAATTAAGATTATCAATTATTTAACAAATATGTTACGGACTATTATTTTACATGATCCCAAGAGTGTATTACCTGCTTTTTGGCTTTCATCAAATTCAATAGCTCCCTCTTATGAAGGAATGGAATTAGGGATTGGATCAAATATTTTAACTAAAGCTATTTCTGAAATATCAGGATGTTCTTCCAAAGAATTAAAAAAATATTATGATCGATATGGTGATTGGGGTGATGTGGCTTATGCCGCTAAAGTTTCTGTACGAACTTTAATCGATCCGACACCTTTAACTGTTGATGGTGTACATAATACCCTTTGTAAAATATCAAAATTAAAAGGTTCCGGAACAGTAAAACAAAAAACTAATTTAGTTACAAAATTATTGGTATCATGTAAAGGTGAAGAAATTAGGTATTTGACTAGAACTTTAATCCAAAATTTACGAATTGGTGCAGTAAGAACGACTTCTATGATTGCTCTCGCTCGAGCATTTTGTCTCACTAAACCGTTATCATCATCTGGAACATCCGGATCATCTGATATGATGGAAAGTGATAAATTTAAAATTGATCTGAAAAAAGATTCCAAAGGTGAAATAGAAAAGAAATTAAAAGAAGCAGAAAAATTATTGAAAGAATGTTATGCCCAATTCCCAAATTTTAATGATATCATCAAGTGTTTATTAGAACATCCCATAGATAAATTATTGGATGTTTGTCATTTGACGGTTGGTGTTCCTCTCCGACCAATGTTGAGTAAGATGACTCAAGATTTACCTCAAATATTTAAAAAGTTGGAGGGTAAACCTTTTAATTGTGAATACAAATATGACGGTCAACGTGCTCAAATTCACATGGATTCTAATGGTGTTGTGTCAATATTTAGTCGTCACCTGGAGGTATAATATATTATATTACTTTATTCTCTCTTATATCTCATAATTATCATTATTAAATCCACTTTTTTTTTTTTTAATTAATTAAGAACATGACGGAGAAATTTCCAGATATAGTTCAAATAATTCCTAAAATTCTAAATAAAAATGTAAATTCTTTCATCGTGGATAGTGAAGTAGTAGCCATTAATGAAGATGGAAATCTACAGAATTTTCAAGCATTATCAAATCGTTCGAGGAAAAACGTCGAATTGTCATCGATTTCTGTTCGTGTTTGCATTTTTGTTTTTGATTTAATGTATCTCAATGGCGAGGTATTTTTTTTTTTTTAATTTTTGACTTAATTTTTAATTTTCTTAATTTTTAATTTTTAATTTTAATTTTAATTTTAATCTTAATTTTTAATTTTATTATCCTTTTTTTTTTTTAATTAATTAAGAACATGACGGAGAAATTTCCAGATATAGTTCAAATAATTCCTAAAATTCTAAATAAAAATGTAAATTCTTTCATCGTGGATAGTGAAGTAGTAGCCATTAATGAAGACGGAAATCTACAGAATTTTCAAGCATTATCAAATCGTGCGAGGAAAAACGTCGAATTGTCATCGATTTCTGTTCGTGTTTGCATTTTTGTTTTTGATTTAACGTATCTCAATGGCGAGGTATTTTTTTTCTTTTAATTTTTGACTTAATTTTTAATTTTCTTAATTTTTAATTTTTAATTTTAATTTTAATTTTAATCTTAATTTTTAATTTTATTATCCTTTTTTTTTTTTAAATTAACAAAGCCTCTATTAAAATCCTCACTTCGTCGTCGACTTGAACTTTTACGTAATAATTTCTTACAAATACCAAATCATTTCGAATTCGTAAAACAAACAGAATCATCAGATCCCGAAGAAATTCAAGAGTTCTTTAAAAATTCCACAGAGATGGGGTGTGAAGGAATTATGGTTAAAGTATTGGATGATCCGCCATTAAATTTAGAAAAAAATCAGAGAATGAATTTGTTGGCTAGTTATGAACCAGGTTTATGTCTAATCTAATCCTAATGGTATTTTTTATTTATTTTTGTACATCAAGGAACCAACGATCCTATTTTTTTACTAATATAAATCATTCTCTAATAATTCTAATAATAATAATGATAATGATTTTCCAATAAGATAAAAGAATTGAAAGTTGGTTGAAAGTAAAAAAAGATTATGTTAATGGCATTGGAGATAGCGTAGATGTTGTGGTAATTACATTCTATTTACCAATTCAATTTAACAAATCTATTAACTAATTTTTACCAATTGTTTTTTTTTTATCTAATAATTATTTTTTATCCAAATATTTTATTATTGTTAAACAAAGCCAATCGGTGCTTGGCATGGTAATGGAAGGAAAGCTGGATGGTGGAGTCCAGTATTACTTGCGATTTATAATCCCGAAACAGAAACACTTGAAAGTGTTTGCAAGTGTATGTCAGGATTTAATGATCAATTTTACAAGGAAATGAAATTAAAATATTCTAAAAAGAATAGAACAATCTTGACACGTAAAAAACCTTATTATGACGTGGCGGAAGGATTAACACCAGATGGTAAATACTCATCAATTTTTTTAATAATGTTTAAACGTTCGTTTTTTTTTTAACGGACGAATTTTTTTTAATCTAGTTTGGTTTGAAGATCAAGAAGTTTGGGAAGTAAAAGGTTTGCACAGGCTTATTTTGAAAATTTCGATGGTTATCTTTTTTTATGTTACCAATTCTGACTATCTTCTATATTTTTACATTTTACTCAAATAAAAAAGGAGCTGATATCACGATTTCACCTATCCACAAAGCAGCGTTTGGTAAAGTTGATCCAAATAAAGGCTTGTCATTGAGATTTCCGAGATTTATAAGGGTACGAGGAGACAAATCAATAGATGATGCTACTAAGAGCGATCAAATTTCGGAAATGTTCTTTAAGCAGGTTAAAGAACAAAAATCTAACGAGATTACAAAGGTTGAAGATATGAAAATAAATGAAAGTGATGAAGAGGAATTTGAATCAGATTCATAATTGATTTACAGGTAATTTATATTAATTAGTTTTATAAATATTATAATTTCATGATGATAATATGATGATTTATTTTAAAACAACAACAACAATTTGTTCAAAGATTAAAAATCGTCATATTCATCATCTTCCGCTGGTCGTTTGTAACTTGCATTCATTTTTAATTCTTGATCTTGCGTTTCTTCTACATCTGGCATATCGTAATCTGTTTCATCTGTTGGTGAAATACCCTTCTTAGGAATATCATCATCATCATCATGATTATTATTATTGATTGGAGTATTAATACTACTAGTAGGCTGAACACCCGTCATCGCATCCTTTTCTGTTGGTAAGCTGCTTGATGTCTCATTATTCCCTTCTAATCGTGAAAATGTGTTATTATCCTCTTGCATATATTGTGGCATTGGTGGTGGTGGTGGCGGCTTGTTATTTATTATTGAATAAAATGATGATGATAATAATATTATTATTATTATTAATAATATTAAGAATAAAATATTCGTAGAGATTATTTGAAAAAAAAGATCACCTCGGGTATAAGTTGAAAATTTATAGCTGTTAAACAATGCCTGTCAGGAGGTAAACGTAATCCATATTTTAAGGGTACTGGCGGTAATGGTTCTTTATTCTGTTCTTTGGCGAGTTGTGCTAAAAACTATAATATATATATCAATAATATATATAAATATTAAATATCAATATATATATATATTTATATATATATATCCATATTAAAAAAAAAATGATTAATCATGGTTAATCAATTGTTAATACTTCTTGTTTGGGTGGTGCAATAAATGAATGGTTGATACGGCCTTGTATCGCTAGTTTAACATCATCAATATCCATTTCATTTTTTCCTGTGTGTTCGGCATATGCAGAAGCATCTTGAATAACATCAATAGTATACCCTATTAAAAATGTTAAAAAAAAAGGTATTTCATAATTAGAAAAAAAAAGACAATTTGATAAATTTAGATGACAAAATTTTATCAAAAAGACATTTATTGTAAACGTTTTATAAAATATAAAGATATACTTAACGGTGAGCAAACTCTAATAGTTGTTGAACTACTTTCGGTTCAAATTCTTCAACTCCAGCTGAACGTAGAATTAGTTCCATTACTTTTGAATCGCGTGGTATTTTATCTCTTTGAGAAGATACTTGTGAGTTGTTCGAAGCTTGAGCTGTCATCCTTATGAATTAAACTATATCAAAACTTTGTTTTTTATTTTTGGAAAAGAGAGAGGCAGAGATTACAATATTTTTGCTGAACCCTGCCGATTCGATTGGGCGCAGTAAAATTACATCACGATTGGTGATTGGTCTATCTCTTGTATCTCAAATATTTATTTGGATCTGCCAAAATCCTGTCAAAGAAATTAGTAAATTCAAAAATTAATTTTAAAAACATATATAGTTGTATTAGTTATAATGATTATAAATAATTACAACAGATATTTTTAATTGCAGATATTATAAATAATTACAAATTACAGAATTATGAATTTTTTATCAAAATTTATAATAATTATAATATAAGTAGTAATATTATAATTTGCAATTTATAATTATAAATATTAGTCAATAAATTAGAATTTAATTATTATATTAAAATTTAACTATAACATAAAAAAAAAACTCTTTCCGATTATCATTTATTTTTCAAAAATACGCAGTAAATAAAAAATTCGAAATAGTTTTTTTTTATATAACTTTTATTGAATTTTTGCTCAGATATGAGCGAACAGGAAGACTGACCTAGGAGGAAGGTCGCTAACTACTCCTCTACTAGAAGTCCGACAACTAAACGCAACAGGTTTAAATTTAACCCTCTTGACAACAAAAATAATAATAAAAACTTGGGAAAAAAAACTACTGAAACAAGCTCAGTCCCTCAAGGAGAAACCCAGTCGGAAAGCTCCAACACCGTAAGAAACAACACCCAGCTCAAAGAAACAACTTGGGAAGCAGAAAACATTTTAACAAATGAACAAAATATTATGAATTTGGAAGAGGATAATTTTAATAATGATAGCAACACTGGCACTCAAGAATGGCAACAAGTAACCAATCGAAAAGGTAAACAGAAAGTTGTAGATAATGATACAACAAGTAAAAATCAAGAAACAACAGTTGTAGAAGATAATGAATCAATTACTTCCTTTGAAGATATTAATGAAAACCAACATGAATGGCGTGAAGCCTTTGGGGCCAAGAAATACAAGATTTGGACATTCGCTTCACGAATTCTGGGTAAAACTATCGGGGACAAAATCGAAAAAATCAAAAGGTCATTTAGAGAAGTGACGGAATTAATTACGGTTAATTCGGAAGTTTTCAATAGACAAAGAATGATTTCTGTTTTTTTCGACAATGAAGAAAAAATGTATACAGCAAAAAAAATCAATGTAAGCACAGATGCAGCACAGCTGAGCTACATGCATAGGGCTGTAATCTTTAAAAGGAATCCTCAAAGAGATATCATGCATGGTATCAAGTTGTGGGACATTCCCATTGGTATGAAACACAAAGAACTAGCTTTTGAAATATCTTCTACTTGTGGGGATATTGAAAGAATGAACCTTAGAACAAATGACATGTGGCAATCAGCCGTAATTGTATTTAAAGAAAAAAATAGTGCAGAAAAAATTCTTGAAAATTGGAGTATTCTTATTGGTGATGACTCATTTAGAGTTACACCACTTAATTTCACTGCAGAAATGCTCAAGTCACGTGGAGTATTTACTGCTAAAGTAATTGGCTTGCCAAATGGTATCACGGCCAGGGAACTTATGCCAACTATCGAAAAAGTCGGGGCAAAAACATGTTACTTTCCTAGAACACGAACTTCTTATCGACGTAGAGGAGAGGCTATAGTCTCTTTTATTTCTCCCGAATCACGAGATGCAGCTTTGAACACCTCTTGGACTGATGAAAACACAACAACCACTATCAAAGTTGTAGATTTTACTACTAAAACCTGCCACAGGTGCTACTCGATTGAGCATCTCATTAGTAATTGTCCTTTGACAAAACGAGACGCTGAGTTTAAAGAAAAGAAAGTCAATAGCCTAGAAAAGTTCGGTGCCATTTATAAAAAAGATAATCCCAGATACTTAGCGACATTGAATAGACAAACTGGAAATACAACATATGCAGATGTAACAAAGAAGAATAGATTTAACAAACCTGCGTCCACTGGCGATGCAAATGATAGATTAAGTCGTATCGAATCTCTGCTATTAGAGGGTTCTGATAGATTAACTGCGTTAGAAGAACATGTATGGAATAAAACAAATGCGGCCTTCGAACAAGATTCATTCGACTCAGATGATGACGTCGATATGGATGAAGACTCGGTTGAACCAGAAAGCTCAAATCCACCTACCAATATTAGTGGGAGTTCGTCGGATGACAGGTTGATTAATGTCATCAACCAACTAGTAAATCGATTAGATAATATTGAACGCCAGGTCATAACACCTGCCGGTAAAACGGCTACTGTAATTATTGAAGAAAAAATTAGAGGCTCGCCTCAATAAGTGTTCCTCCCTCCCTTTATAATTTTTATTTATGACAGACAATAATAATAATAATAATAATAGTTCGATTAATTCTAATTTATCAGGGAATAGTAATAAAACAAGGGAAAAAATGACGAGTGTGCGTAGTAATATATTTAATACGGAAAATTACATAGACAATCAACATATATATTTAGCAACACATAATGTTAGAGGGTTTAATGACCCAATTAAACGGCAACTTTTTTTTAATTTTATCAAAACAAAGAATGCTGATATCGTAGGTATCTCAGAAACAAATATTAAAGAAAATGGAGAAAAATGGTTTATTGAAGGCAGTTCCAAATATAGAATACATTGGTCCTCAATGGGTATGGGGGCCGGTGTCGCCATTGTTATAAAAAAAGATCTTAACAAATATGTTTGTAATGTTAAAAGATATGAAGGAAGAGCGATAGCCATTGACTTGGTGCTTCCAAGAAAAACAATAATACGCTTTATCCAAGTGTATTTTCCAAGTAAAAAAACTGAAAGAGTTGGTTTATTAAACCAGGTCAATAACTGGTGTAGTGAAGCAAAACGTAAACAATATAAGTTAATAGTAGCTGGAGATTTCAATGCCGTCCCTGCGCCAAACTTGGATAGAAACAATAATAATGTAACAGAAACACCTGAATGCGAAATTTTTTCGTTGTTAACCAGTAAAGATCTAATTGATAGTTATAGNATAGCTAAATCTATAAACAAAATATGTAGATTCGTAATAGTTAATAAACATAAATCATTCAAATGGATCCAGGAACAAACCAAAATCGCCCAAGAAAAAACAAAACTTTTCAATCTTAATTATGGTATAGAGAAACTATTCAACGAAAATAACTCAATCCCTGAATTGATAGATGCTTTAAGAGCAGAGAGTCTACATTATCAAGGAATTGCACGTGTGGAAAAAAAGAAAGAAACACTCCAACGTATTCAAAAAGCAATTGAGCGCCGTTGGGATGATCTTAAAACAAATCCAAAACGTATGATTAATAGTATCTTGGATAAACCTAGACAATCGATTGTGATGGATCGTTTGATAACGACAGATGCTAATGACAATCCGGTGATAGTTAATGATGGAGAAACGATTAAGGGGATCGTAAAAAATCACTTCAGTAACTGGACCAGAAAGCGGAACTTAGATACCAATCTTTTGCGTAAGTGGGAGACATTCTATTCACCTAAAGAAAATATTAATGTAACATGGTATGATACACTACTTTCGGAAGTAGGTACTAATGAATTAGAAGACATTATCTCTAAGCTGCCTAATAAGAAAGCACCGGGACAATCAAATTTACAGTACGAATGGTTTAAACACTTGCCAGGTAATGCTGTTGAAGTATTAAGAAATATAATAAATATGTCCTTAAATATAAATGACATGCCCCGTGAGTGGAAACTAGGATACATATACCCAATCCCAAAAACTACTGCGTGGGCTAATGATCTAAATATAACGAGACCAATTACACTTCTGGAAACAGGTCGAAAAATCTTTATGAAAATAATGAATAATAGGTTAGCTAATATCTTTAGTACCAATAAAATCCTATCAAAATACAACTATGCTGGTTTGCCAGGAGACGACACGCAAAGTCCTATTCATGTTATTAACAACATCATGGAGGATGCTCGTGACAATAAAAGAGAGCTCTGGATTATGTGATTATGTTTCAAGACATGAGTAAAGCCTTTGACTCGGTTAGTGCAGAGTCACTTATATTGGCATTACGTCGTATTAGAATCCCTGAACGCTTCATAAGTTTAATAGAGAAACTTTTACGTAATAGAGAAAATCAAGTCCTCACATCGCATGGTAATACGTTAGCTTATAATGTAAAAGATGGTATAGATCAAGGAGATATTATTTCTCCCCTTTTTTGGCGGATTTTTTATGACCCATTAGTGCATCGGATAGCAGAATCTAAGTTGGGTTATACCATGAAAGAAAAATGGATTAGTAATCTACACTCACAATCAAAGAAGAGACTTAGTGTGCATGCCTCTGTGGCTGCCTATGTGGATGATACGAATTGGATCGCCCCTAACAAACGAAATATGGAAGAAATACTCACAATTGCAAATGAATTTTATCAAATGAACGATATTACAATTAATAAAAGTAAATCATACCTGATTGCCATCAACGTAAACTCTCAGACCAAATTGGAAGGCTTGCTTATGGGAGACAAAACTTTATACCCGGTGGCAAAGGACTACCCCGTTAGATCACTTGGGGTTTACGTTACGGAAAATGGTTCCAAACAATTTCAAAAGGATCGACTTAAAAAGTTAACAAATTACATGGCCAATATTCTTAAAGGAAAACCCATTACAGATAAACAAGCAATTTATATTTTTAATGCAGATGTAATACCAATGCTAGAGTACAGTCTGAATGATATGACGCTTTCAGAAAAAGAATGTTTAAAGATTACAACTAAATTCATCTCGATGATCAAAAACAAGGCGTTACTGCCCATTACGGCGCCAAATGCTCTAATACATGCAAAAGAAGCGTATGATGTATGTCATTTGTGGGATCGTCAGTTACAAATGCAAAGCAATAATTTGTTTAATAGATTGAATGATAAAGGTATGTTGGGTTGCTCCACGCGGGTACGCTTACAACACCTCCAAAATTCTTTTTGGTCAGGACAAAGCATAACTGAATCGTTATTCACAATGAAAACTAAACGGGGACGGTCCCTGCTAAACGATATATTAGTTATTTGTAAAATACATGATCTGACATTTAAGTTATCCAAAAATCTTAACGACAACCTATTAATTAAGGGGGGTAATATTACAATAGAAGAGATATTAGAAGATGAAAGTCAATACCGGTTGATCAGAAAAAGTCTGCGAAACAGGCAACTGATGTTTTTGGAACAGTTAGTTTCACATAATGGTAAAATACTCTTACACTGGCAAGAGATTACTAACAATGACCGACGGGGCCCTAAACCTGGTTGGTTCAAAACGCTTGAAAACAAATTATTAACAGATACTAAAACACGAGTCTTGTCGGCAGAAATGCAGGCAACCTTAGGTGAACGATATAATATATATAACTGGAATATTGGCAAACAAAGCAATAGTATTAATTGGGTAGCAATACAAAATGATGAAGGAACTCACCCACTTATTGGAAAAAAGAGAAAAATGCTTAATAAAGATGAATTTACAATTCAACATCATACCAAAGAAGTTAGCTCACAGAGCTCGGGAAACTCAGTTTTGGAAAAATGTACGGGTTGTGCCCAAGGTGACAGGAGCCTTGTTGCCAATCTTAAAAATCAAGATGTATGTCTTATCAAGACGAGTATGGCAAAATCCGTTAGTATAAACGTGGTTAGAAGTGTAGTGTCACTACGATCAACTCCAGATCGTTCAAATAGACTCCGACTTCGCTCATCTCAGAACGCCATTAGAGACGGTATCAGTAAAATTATAGAAGATTCATTACCAGTTGGTTCAATACGTTCCATAGACCCTCCAACTGTTTATATTAGCAACAATGCACGTGATAGAACAACTATGTTCGCGAAATTTCAAAATTTCTGGACACAAGAAAACATTCAGACTAAACTTGATGACATTCGCTTAAAGCTTTCTAGTAGTATGTCAATTAGAATATATACGGATGGATCCTTAATTAAAAAAGATAATAATAATTCACACATAACAACAATGGGTTGCGGGTGGTGTGCATTCGACGAAAATGATACAGAGTTTAATTTTAGTGGTAAAGTAGAAAATTTCACGTCGTCAACACGTGCGGAACTTATGGCAATTCTGACGGCAGTTTATGCTACCCCAAAGCGTTCGAGGTTATGTATTTTTACAGATAGCCAGGCAGCTATTGATGCTATAGCTAATGCAGCTACCAACCCAAGAAAAGCACATAGGAAACTTAAAAATTGGACAATTGTCAAAGCTATAGAAGAAATAGCTAACGTTCAGAACTTAACACTCCGGCTGGAAAAAGTTAAAGCGCACTCGGGAGTTATCCACAATGAAACGGCAGATAAATTAGCAAGAGAAGGTTGTCTTAAACCTGTATGCTCTCCAGACTTGCAGTCTTTAACATCTGT
>PQFF01000024.1:398207-416798 GCA_003547095.1 Diversispora epigaea | reverse complement strand
AAAAAAAAAAAAAAAAACGTCGCCCAAGGAAGATTATAATAAGGATTAAAAAAAGAAGAAATACTACCCCTTGAATACTATATCTAGGGATTATGAAAAAAATGAAATAAAAGATTGAAAACTATAAAAGAGTAATAAGAAAAGGAATATTGCCCCACAAGAACACGATCTATAATAATTTCTTCGGCATTATTAGATTACTGCCAATCCAAATCCATATCGAGCCCATCAAACATTCCGTAGCTACCACTATTTAAACAATAACCGTTATTTCCGTCATTAGAGTTGCCGTCACGAGCGTTATTATCGTTAGTAGCGCCATCACCATAAGCTTGCTGATACATTGGTAAGTTTTCATAACCAAAACCGGGCGGAGGTGCTATTGTTGGGTTAAATCTTGGTTGAACGGGTTGAGCTTTTCCAACATAATTAAAGAATCTGGAAAGAAGTTCACCGATGTTATCTGCGAAGTTCATGCCTTGTTGGGCTTGAACGGATCCATAATGGTCATTCTTGAATGAATAACTGTTGGAATTATGAGAGGTACCAACAGCAGATTTGAATGATGTATTTTGTCGGATCATAGGGCGGAATGATGATGATTGTTGGATGACTGGATTAAATGGGTTAAGGTTCACGGGAGTTGGTGGATTGCTGTTTACTCGGTTGAGATTATCGAAATTTTTGACTTCGCCATTTCCTAAGTCATGGACCAATAGTGGTGTGGACTGACACTGTTCTGGAGTCAAAAGATAGCGGACGCTTGATGATTGGTTCTGGAAGTTTGATGGGTACGAGTATTCCTGTCGAACGTAAGTAGAAGATGCGTTTGCACCCCCTTCAGAGCATTCTGCATTTCGGAGAAAAGACACGGGAGAGGAAGTACGGCCTTTTACGGGATCGTCAAAGTAACTGATTGGAGATTTATCGACCGGGTTAATGATATGTCGTAGAGCCATGGTCGATGGTTCTGCGTTCGTGGTGTAACTTCGGTTTTTTCGATCCGGAGACGAAGGCGGTTGCGCAATCCCGTATCGCGATGAGCTAGCAGTGGACGGAAACCCATCGGTGCTGGTATCCGTTAACGTGAGACGAGGTTGGCCTTGGATCTTTGTAAATTCTTGCAAACAAGCGTACCAATATGAATATTCGGTAGCATTCACCGAGACATTATAATCAAGACCTTCTAAGAGTGCCATCTCCAACCTGTTTAATTCAGCTAGAGGAATACTAGTCACTTCTGACCAGGTTTTATTTTTAAAAGTATGATCTTCCGACCATTTGTGTGCCAGCATCACCGCGACGGTAAAAAGTTTGTATTCCGGACCGTACTCCCCAAAGTCTACGGTCCATGAGCTACGTGCGTATCTTTGCACGTACTTGAGCGAGATGATCACGGCTCCACTCGTGAGCCGTGTTGAATAGATCACCTAAAATTAGGATAAAAAAGGAATTAAAAGATTAGTAATCTATTCATATTATTGTTTGAGGAACTAATCTTATTGTCATTGTTATTCAGGAAAGCCAATAAAATGAATATTATTATTATTCGGAAGACCAATAGAACAAATCTTAGAAACTTTCAGTTAAATCAACATAATCCTTCCCATATAATATTATACCTATACCTTATTGTTTGGGAAGGGTGATAAAACTTTTCAATAATTAAACGACATATTCCTTCTCATATAATATAACAACATATTTCTTTCAAATAGCATAACATTTTTTTTGCCTTCCCGTATAATATAACGAATTATCGTATTTGAAATTGAATAAAATTCATACCTGCGCCACAAAGCCCTTAAATTGGGCGCTAGGTGATGGAAATGCAGAATGTCTTGTTGGCGTGAAAGAGGGAGCAAGACAAGAACCCGAAGACTTAACGACCCACATCTGATACATTACGTTCGAAGCAAATTCGCTGATTTCACTGGGTGTTGACAACTCAGTGGGGACTGGTGGGGGGGAAGGGATCACGGAACAGGAGTTACTGGAACAGGTGATATTGAAACAAGAGGAACAAGAGGAACAGGGGGAGCAAGAAGAATGGGAGGAGCAGGAGGAGCAGGAGGTATTGGAGCAGGAACAGCAAGAAACATTGGAGGTATTGGAGCAGGAAGTACTGGAGCAATTATTGGAACAGGACGAACTAGAAAAACTGGAAGAACTGGAAGAACTGGAGGAACTGGAACTGGAACTGGAGGAGCTAGAGCTGGAGGAGGAATCATTCGATAAAGTGTAGCTACCAAGAGGTAACCAGTCATAAAATAGCCGGCTAATAGGACCAGCCATCTTTGAGGATTCGGCGGGAGGACATTTATTGCACATACTTGCAAAAAGGTTATAGTACTTTATAACAGAGTATGCACTGCCGTTACTTGGGAAAAAAAAGGATAAAGGACGAAAATAAATGAAAATTAAAAAAGAGAATGAACACTCTTTTCTTTCACTTATGATATGGAAAGTTTTTTTCGAACTAACTTTTGGGAAAGAACGGGGGGTTTAAATATTTGTCGAGTTTTAATAACTAAAATACGCAGTATTTTTTTTTTTGGATTGTGATTGTTGATTGTGTAAGTCATTACAAGGGAAAAGATAATAGAATCATAAAGATTCAAATTTTTTTAGATTTTTGACACATTCAGAATAAAAGCTCTTGTGGTGTAGTGGTTATCACGTCTGCTTTACACGCAGAAGGCCCTCGGTTCGAACCCGAGCAAGAGCACTAACCAAATCTACCTATTTTGTACTACATAAATAAGAAGAAAAGGAAGTAATTTTTTTATTGTTTGAATAAAAAAAAAGAATAATAACTTTGGCGTTACGCTATTAGCTATTAACATATTTACTATAATACTTTTGGCGCTACGCTATTATATGCATGTGATTATAAAATCGCCAACGAATTATTTTTTTTTCCCAACATTAATCGAAATGCCTGCTTCAATCAAAATAATTTGTAAATGAGTATTTATAACAGAACTTTTTATTATGGAAAAAATAGTTATTATACCGCAGTTGTTATAAATTACAATAGACTTTTGGCATTTGTATCAGATAAATTCCGTAATTTAGACCACGATATGATAATTTTACGTCTAATCACATTAATTTATTAATTAAAGTACTTCCCAACAAAAAGACAACTAATTCTATCAAATGGAATATATTAATTCTTGAAAAGACAGATATAATATTGAAAAGTAAAATAATAGTAAAAATAATAAAATGTAATATAATAAAATGAAAAAAAATATCATTCAGTAATAAAATACATAGAAGGAATAGTTAATAAAAGAAAAAAAAATATACAAAAAAAATCCTTAACGAGTATTCTCTAGTGCATTTATCATAAATGATTTTATGTAATATAATGAATATGCCTACATCGAATACTAAAATCCTAACCAAATATTATAAATTTTATAAATTTGATGATTTGATGCTAAATAATAATAGTAAAAAAAAAAAGAAAAAATGTCACGCGTTTAAAAAACCACCGTTAAAAAAGAATGCTATACAAATAATACCACCAAATAATACCAAATAATAATAAAAAAAAAGTACTACTTCAAATGACATCTCCAAGAATTGTTGATCAAGCACGAGAAGTTACTTCATTTACTCTAGGATGTGATTGATTTTGAGCTGGAGGTATTGCATCCATTATAGCATCGTATAAATCATCTGCTGCATTGGAGTTAGATAACTAAAAAAAATACAATAAAATATAATAAAATATAATAAAATATAATAAAAAAAATATAATAAAAAAAAATATAATAAAAAAAATATAATAATAATATAATAATAATATAATAATAATAATATAATAAAAATATATAATAAAAATATATAATAAAAATATAATAAAATATAATAATAATAAAAATATTACAAAATTACAAACCTTAATAGCTAGATGAACAAGTAAATCACCTTTACCCTCAAATGCAAATAATCTTACAAATTTCTCCTGTGATCTTTCAACATGCATTCCATGAAATAATGCAACATTTAAGATCACTCTTAGTACACCATCAGCACGCATAACTATAAAATTATTATAATTTTTTTAATCAAATATTGAACTCTCGTAATCATGGTGATCTTGTTAATAATATAATAATGATGATAAAAGTAATCGTAATAATCACGAATTTATACTGAAATTTTACCTAATCGAGGTGATTTTTCATAATTTCTTGGATAATTAAGTCTTAAGATTCCAACCCCCCTTTCTTTCCATGTTTGTCCATCCATACAATATAATTTTGCTCTAACTGAATGTTGAGTAATCTCATTCTCTTCTCCCGTTAATACTAAATAAATTAATATAAAAAAAAAATATTATTGTTATTATTATTATTATTGTTGTTGTTGTTGTTGTTGTTGTTGTTGTTATCAATGTTTCTACCTTCTAGTTCTTGTAATAAAGTTCGTGTTCCTGTTCCAAAAGGAACTTCTTCTTCTGCCTCACTTTCCTTATCCTTATCATTATCATTCTCTTCATTATTTTGTGAAGGTTGCTCATCAAAAATTGAAATGTTTGATCTTTGTGAGCTTAACGTACTAGCAAAACTTCCCATTAATGAATTTCTGGTATATTTGGACCCCGATCCAAATACACCTTGGTTTGGGGGTGAGGTAGAAAGTCCACCTGATTTCTATAATCAAGTAAAGATTGATTTAATAGATTATTTTCTTCTTCTTCTTTTTTATTTAATAATAAAACCTAAAGGATATATTAAAATATAAATTTAATTAATAACTTACATTATTTTGGGATTGAGATGTACTAGAACTACCAAAGATTTTAGTAGTGTATCCACTACCGAATATTCTTGAATTTTGACCAATTGAGGTTTTACCTCCGAAGAATGGCTTTTCACTACTCTCTATTTTGGAATCAGATGTTTTATTTGAATTTTCTGTAGAAATTAATGTTTCCGGTTTTTGTGATTCAAGACCTTTATCAGGACTTTTTTCATTGATATTATGGTCGATTTTATCTTCCATTAATTCTGAATCTTTTTTTTCATTTTTTGTATCCTCAATTGATTCTATAATATTAGAATTTTCATCATGATCTTGTGATTTTTGTGATTCTTCGAGTTTTTCAAGTTTCTTCTCTTTTGTATTTGATGAAAATGGTTTGTCTTCATTTCTTCTCGTTAATTCGATAGTCGTAAAACTTTGGTGTCTTAACAACGACAAATCCTCTTTATTTTTAATTTCTGTTGACAAATTAAAACTTTTATTTCTTTGCACTGATTCCATTGGTGTATTATTATTGGAAGCTGTTTTAGATAGCTTCCTAGGTGTTTCTGTCGATTCTTTACTAGTATCCACTTCATTTCCTACATATAATTCTTTTGCTGTACGTTTTTTGGATAAATTAGAAAATGGATTCTCACTTTCATCAATATTTTTATCTTCAGATTCTTGAGAAAAATTATCCAACGGGGAAATTATTACAGATTTCTTTGCTGGTGTGTCGACATTGTCAACATTCATAACATTAGCACCAGGTGACGATGAAAGTGAAGGTGATGACGATGTTGATGATATTAAAGTAGTAGGTGGTGGTGGTGGTTGTTGTTTTTGGTAAGGTTCAAGTTCTTCATTGCCATATACGTCAACTTTCATTGTCTCAACCTTTTTTTGAAGAGTCGTCATGGGTTCATTCGTTTCGCCGCCGGGAGTTTTTTGATTATCTTCGTCTACCAAATCTTTATTAATTATATCATGTCGCCTGATCGATTCAGATTTTCCTCAGTAAAATTCGTAAAATGTCCCAATTCGTTTGATAAAAAATCGAATTACAAAAAAATCCTACTTCTTTTTAGATCGAACTGTTTTATCGCCTTCATCAGAAGAATCAGATTGATTCTATTACAAAATAATAAATTAAAATTTTTAATATACAGATAAACAAAGAAAAAGAATTCATTGGATGAAAATATTTAAGTTTATTTACAGTTAAGTCTTCGGGTTCTTTAAATTCGAGTGAGCCCTCCCGTTCTCTTTTACGTTTAATATCTTCTACATTCAACAGAATAAAGTAAAATTAACTCGACTGAATTCAAAATGCGGATCATTTCACGATTAATATAATTTTGTTTACCGAACGAAGAATCCATGGACGTAGTCGTCATTATTTATTAGTAACTAAAGGGTGTGTTCTTTAGTGATAAACGTAGAAATAAATGAACATACAAGAATTTTCTAAACTCGATAATCTGGTGCCTGCCTCCTTCTCTATGAAAATAAACTTTTCACAAGTAATGCTGGCAGCACTTTTGATTAAAATTTTGGTCAATTACTAAAATTGTAACGAGTCATAAGATTTCATGGGTTCATTATCCCTTGTATACATATATGGACATGTGATAAACATTTTTATATTTTATATCACTTTAATATTTTAATAACTCCATTAATAATTAAATGTTGTCACATTCACTCATTGTATAATATTAAATTGAATTCTCTATTATCATAGGTTACCAAATGTTATTTGAATATAAATATTTTAAGAAATAACTTTGCTAAATAGTACCACCATTTAATTCATTCAAATGAGAGGACTATATCAAATGATCGACCCGGGTACCCGATCCGAATCAACGGGTTATAATATTTTGGAAGGATAATTTTTTTAATCCAAGTTTATAAATGTAAATGTCAAAATATTTCAAAAACTGGCGTTTTAATCACTTAGTGCATATTAATATAAATTATTTCTTGGGTCATTTTACATCTATTTTATTATTATTATAATAAGGATTTCACATTAATTATTGTGATATTTTACATGAAAAATTTATTTTATAATAATAACTATATAAATTAATTATTAATTTATAAAATATAAAATTAATTAAATCTAATTTAACTTATGTAAACTTGCAAATCAACTCATATGAACTTGCATAATAACATAATTATATGCTGATTCAAGAGTTAAGATTATGCTGATTATACTTTAAAACCTGATTCAGAAGTTAAAGTCACATTCCAAATGAGTTGAGTCTACAAGTCTAAGTTTAAAAGGGACCCTAAGCAATCTATAAATAGGTCACATTAGAGTTTGCTTAGCAATCATAGTAAAATTTTTAAAAAGTTGCTTATTTTTAATTAAAATTTAAAAATTTACTTACAAAAATTATATTTTTCCTTTCTTATTTCCTAATTTAGTATTATCTGACCTATCCATAGATTGTTCAGGGTCCTGTTTAAAAGTTGAGCTCAAGCTAAGTCAAGTAGACTTGGCTTTTTCTCATCAGGAAAATTAATAAGGTGAAATATTATAAGACCTATGTAAATTTATATATAATTACATATAACTATATGTGTAAATTTTATAATATTATTATATAAATTATATAAATTACGTATAAATTATACATGTGATTATATGTAAACTTACAAATCTATATAAGTTCCATAACATTATGCCTTATTAATTTTTCTGATAATTAATATAAACTTATTTTTATATTTTAATATCACTGATCAAATGAAAAAAAAGAATAGAATGGTTTTATCATGAATAGAATTTCAATTTATGATGAGTTTTATATAGTTTTATTAAGTATAGGTAATCAATTTATTCTGATTATATAGTGATTCACAAAAGTAGTACAACACCCGTATTTTTGCCTTTAAAAAATTCTATCTTACAAACAATTGATTTTAGAATAATAGTTTCTATACTTATTTTAATCTTTAAGATTTGAAAATTTTTAAAAACTGGTTGATATCAAATTAATAATACCAATTTTTTAATGAGTGATCAACATTGAGAATTGATACTCAGTAAAATAATTGCTAATAGAATTTTATACAACAAAAGTGATTATAAGATTAATTGTCTTTCTCAAGAAGAACAGGTATATCAAATTTTATAACAATTGAATTAGTGATTACAAAGAAATTAACTCTTGAAAATTGAAATTTTACATATAAAATAAATAAAAATAATTTTTTATATGTAAAATTTCAATTTTCAAAAGTTAATTTCTTTGTAACTACTGATCCAATTGTTATAAAATTTGATATACCTGTTCTTCTTAAAAAGGACAATCAATCTTAAAATCACTTTTGTCATAACTATTCTGTATAAAATTTTATCAACGATTAAAATTTTACTAAATGTCAATTTTCAATATTAATTACTTATTTGTAAAAAATTGATATAGTCTTAAAATTTTAGATCAGGTGATATCTATACGTGTTGCCCAAATCCCAAATAATTTGGGATTTGGGATGCCAAAATGCACAAATTATTAGTATTTGATATTTGGGATTTGGAATTTTGGCAAAAGATACTAATTATAATTTGGGATTTGGGATTTGGGATTTCGGCATTTGGAATTTCGGCATTTGGATTTTGAATTTGGACAGCAGGTATAGTGATATCCTCTCAGCCAATTATAATTTTATTTATTTTTTCAAAGAAATTTAAAAATCAAAAAAATCTCAATATTTTATTAAGAAAACTATTTCTCAACTCCTAAATAAAAATATTCGGCACAAAATTTTACATATATTTGTAATTTTTAAAAATATTTTATTAAGTAAATAAGAGTTTAAATATAAGTAGACCTGTTAATAAGTACTTGTCAACTCATCAAACCCGACCTTAACCCATCAACCCAACCCCTTTACCCTGTGAAAATTTGTTTTATTTCTTTCTTAAAAGGTTTAATAACGTTATTTTATCTTATTTTTTCTTTTATTTTGTTTACTTTACTCCAAAAAAACAACTTTACTTAGTAGTCAAAATCTGTTATAAATAAGTTTTATTAACTTTATTAAGAGATAAATAAAAAAAATTTCTGTGTAACAAAAAATCAGTCAATTTTTATAATCAGCCAATATGTATTAATTTGATACTAAACAGTTCTCAAAAATTCTTTAAATCTCAAAAATTAAAATAAAAATAAAAATTATTATTTTAAAATCAATCATTTGTGAAATAGAATTTTTTAAAAGCAAAAATNATTTATTAAGAAAACTATTTCTCAACTCCTAAATAAAAATATTCGGCACAAAATTTTACATATATTTGTAATTTTTAAAAATATTTTATTAAGTAAATAAGAGTTTAAATATAAGTAGACCTGTTAATAAGTACTTGTCAACTCATCAAACCCGACCTTAACCCATCAACCCAACCCCTTTACCCTGTGAAAATTTGTTTTATTTCTTTCTTAAAAGGTTTAATAACGTTATTTTATCTTATTTTTTCTTTTATTTTGTTTACTTTACTCCAAAAAAACAACTTTACTTAGTAGTCAAAATCTGTTATAAATAAGTTTTATTAACTTTATTAAGAGATAAATAAAAAAAATTTCTGTGTAACAAAAAATCAGTCAATTTTTATAATCAGCCAATATGTATTAATTTGATACTAAACAGTTCTCAAAAATTCTTTAAATCTCAAAAATTAAAATAAAAATAAAAATTATTATTTTAAAATCAATCATTTGTGAAATAGAATTTTTTAAAAGCAAAAATACATGTATTGCATTACTTTTGAATCACTATACATGTTCTTAAAATTAATTTTAAATTTTTGAGATATTTCATCTTTTTGAGATTATTTAAAATCTATTTTATATATAAAAATAAAAAAAATATCCAGTTATATGTTTTTTTAATCAAAAAATTTATCTGAATATAAGGGTGGAAGGCTCAATTGATATGAAGGCTGGCTCAATAATTGCGCCTTTGACTAATTAATTTTGCGCCAGCTAAATTCTGGCTAAATTCTGGCTCAAAGGCTAATTAAATTGCACCGGCTAAATTCTGGCTCAAAGGCTAATTAATTTTTTTCTGGCTAAATTCAGGCGCAATTTCTGATTGGCTGGCGCAATTTTGGTCACGTGACAAAAGGTTGATCAGATAAAATTATTAATTAATTTTACCAATATTAATATTTTAATATATTGTTTTAAAATAGCTATAATTTGGTCAATTTTAATGTTACAGAAATGAAATATATATCATCTTGTAGCTAAGAACCAGATCTTTCGATCTGTTATAGGAATATCATAGTAGAAAATCGCTTCTAGTTACGTAAAATTGATTTGAAATTAAAGTTAAAATTAATTATTTTTAAAAATTTAAAAATAATTATTTAATAAATTTTATAATTGCGCCAGCCAATCAGAATTGCGCCATTATTTAGCCTTTGCGCCAGAATTTAGCCATTGCGCCTGATTGCGCTGTGGCTAAATTCCAGGCTCAATTGGCTAAATTAAATCTGGCTAAATTCCTGGCTCAATTCGTATTGCGCCTACCATCCCTATCTAAATAATCAAAAAATTTCAGATTTTAAATAAAATAATTTTATATTCTATAAAAAACTATTTTAATTTTTTTTCCAAAATTGTAATTTCAAGATACCAAAATAATTTTGTGTACAAATATAAGTAAAACAATATACAAATAAACAGCTAATTTTTGACCGATTTGTAACTAATTTGTAATTAATTTGTATCAAAAATTTGCTAATTTTTGATTATTTAACATGTGTTATATTTTTGGTATTTACTTATAAAATAAAAAGTTTTATATGTGATAATAATCAAAATTTTTATATTATTATCATATACTAGAAAACAGGAACTGTTGTAAATCCGGAGCAATGATAATTTTATATTAAAAAATCATATGTTAGATTTTTACCAATCATCAGGAAATTTTAATAGGCAAAAATTTATGCAAATTTTCACTTCAAAAATTTTTGCAAATTTCTGACACCTTTAGAAATTTGTGTAAAAAATTTTCGCAACTTTTCATATAGTTTTTAAAACTTTTTACAATTTTTCACAAAGTTTTTGAAACTTTTCGCAACTTTTTATAAAGTTTTTGAAACTTTTCACAATTTTTTGAAACTTTTTGCAACTTTTTACAAAGTTTTTGAAATTTTTTATAACTTTTCACAAAGTTTTCAAAATTTTTTACAACTTTTCAAAAAATTTTTATAAAATTTCATAAATTTTTTCATAAAATTTTCAAAATTTACAAAATTTTTTATTATTTTTCAAATATTATTATTATCATTTTATTATTATTATTATTTTATTTACATTAATACAAAAATTTTCGAATATTTAAAATTATATTTTTTATTTCTTAATCCTTGCTTTCTATATTTACTATTTCATTATGATATTACCTTCTTCACCTTTTTCATCTTTGTCATCAGCATTTTCACCTTCTTTATCTTTGTCACCTTTTTCACCTTCATCACCTTCTTCACCTTCATATTTATCATTTTTTTTATTTTCTTCATATTTATCATTTTCTTTATATTCATTATTTTCTACTTTTCTTTTGAATTTTTTAAGATTTTTTCGTAGAGTTTCAACTTCAATACTTTTTTTTTTTCCTTTGTTTCTTTCAAATTCTATCTGTCTTTTAGAATTTTTCTGTCTTTTAAGAGATACTGATCTTTGAGAAGTTGGAGATGAGTCCAATTTGTATTTAAAACCTTCTTCATTTTTAATTTTTTTCTATTTTTTAAAATTTTGTTAGTTTTCAAAAATTTTAAAAATCTGATGTGATATAAAATTTACTTACTAAATTTCTTGCAAGAGCCAGTTATATGATTTCTTCTGACATTTTGATAATTTCATTTTTCAGGTTGAAAAAAATTTCTAAAATAGAAATCGTTCAAGCGATTTAAAGATTTGGAATATTTTTTTTCTTAGACCAAACATTTTTAATTATTTTTGTCATATATGTGTCATTTTTGTTGTCTTCAATTTTTTCAAATAATTTACGAAAACAATTTGAAACAACAAGTTTTTTTTTCCACGTCATAATTTCAAATACTTTCACTATGTTATTAATTAGAGATAATATCTTGCTGAAATTTTCAAAAATTGCTGTTTTTACTTGCACACTATACATGTCATCAAAACTATTGAATTGAGTCAAATGCAATTAAAATCAAGAAAAATTGGAGTTGAGTCAAGGCAAATTTTCATTTTTACTAGTAATTGACGCAATTAGTTGAGTCAGATGCAATTAAAAATTGAAATTTTAAGAGTTGAGTCAAGGCCAAATTAGTTTTGACAACATATATATTGCATACACAAGGTACCTCTAAGAAAACAGAGCTTTTTTGATAACTATAATTTTTTAAAAAAATTAATTACAAAACTCTTTAAAATATCAATTTATAAATTTTATTTACAGGTTTTCAAATTTTTTTTTCAAAATATGGTTCCCATTTACTATCCAAAGTGGAGAAAATCTAATACTACAGTAATACATCTGAAATATTCTTTGAATATATTATAGAATCTTGCCTGTTTATTTCAAGAAACATGCAAAGAAGCTAGTAATTCAAGCAAATCAAAAAGAAATATAATGTTGACGTTGTTACCAAAGTAATTATTGAGATGTAATTAATTATTATTATATATTATTAACTTATATTATGTATTATTTTATTGTTATTTATAATTAATTAGTATCTACTTATTTATTTATTTATTTCTTTCTTTCTTTATTATTTTTATCTATAATACGAAAGACAGATTGATTTACAAATATGTAATTGTGTGATATAACTGTGTCCTGTAATAGATTTACTATAGATAGTAGTAAATTAATATGTGGATCATGTATTACGAGGACTCAAAGGACCTAAAAGACTTAAAGGACCTAAAGGATCCAAAGGACCTAAAGAATCTAAAGAATCCAAAAATCAGTTATATAAAGGATGGATTTTGACTTAAAGTAAAGGAAGGGAAAGTTCGAGCTCGAGTTTGAGTTCAGTTTAGTTTTTAGTTTGAGTTTGATTTTGTTAGAATTAAGATTCTACATCAGGAAACTTTTCGGAGTGTAAATTTTCTGTAAATTTACGTCCCGAAAAGTTTCCTGATGTATCCTTTAATTAGGAAATCTTTTGTAATTAATTTATTTGTAAATTAGTTTCTTTTGTATTTGCAATTACCATTAATAAAGGTTATTATTACTTCAAAATTATCAGTATTATTATCTTATTAATAATAACTAAACCCTTTGTATTGAATCACCTATTTTATTATTTGGAACACTGTCTCATGATATTAGTAATTAACATTAATTAATACACTTATTAACAGTAGTTTATTTAACTTCTAGAACTTACCTATTAGTAGTAGTTGTATCTATTTTGACTAATAATTTCCTTGGATAATATCTTTAATATTATTTCAAGAGTTCCTGTTCATCCCATATGTTTATTAAGAAGGATAAACCTTCGTCGGTAACAGCGTTTCTATATTATTGAAATATGATAAAAAAAACTATTGAAATTGAAAATGAATATAAAGTTGGTGAGAAAAAGACAATCTTATTAAACTTTTTCCCAGTATTAAGTGAGAAAATTATGTAAGTGAATACAAAGAACTAGAAAGATTTATGAATTTTCGAAAAAATAGGAATTAATAAAGTTAAATATATTAAAATATATAATGCAAATTTTATTTCAGAATTATCTGATAGTCAAATTTAAACTATTACTAATTATTTCTTTAGCCACTTTGTAACTACCTTTAATCCTAATACAAATTTACACGATGAACAGAATGAATTATGATGATTTATCCAAAACTGAGGTAAGTGAGAAAACTTTATCAAACTTTCCTATCGGAAGATAAGGTAAGTGAAAAAGTTAAATCTTTATATGAAACTGAGGTAAGTATATCTACTGAATCGATTTCAAAGGGGCCAAAAACTGTAAATATATTTGATAAATCCTCTGATAATAACAATAACAATGAAGAAGATATTGTAATTTTTCTGATAATAATGATACAGAATATTATTATAATTTAAATAGTGGAAAAAAAACTTGTAAAAATTCTGATTATTTAATTAGTACATATTAACTTTAGTGGGGCTATTTCACTAATAAATGTTATATAATACAATTAAACTGAAATTTGTGTAAATTAGGCCAAAAGACCTGTTTCGCAGAAACTTTAATTAATATATTGTATAACAGTATGTGAATAAACCTAACGATATGTATAAGAAATAATTGGAAAATAGAGCCAGACAGAAAAATAAATAATATTTTTTTTTGTAACTAATAAAGTCAAATTTATTTTTTTGATGTATTATGTGAATTTATTTAATAACTAGTGGTTGTTAAGCATGTCACACAAAAGTTAACTTGTTAAATTATCATGTCAGATAAACAGAAAATTTTACAACACAAAAGGGCCTTGGAATTACTACAAGAACCAGGGCAGAAAGAGTATTTGGAGGAGTGTGCTACTAAAGCTTTTAATATAACTGCATTGAAAGAATGGGAAGAGGCTGGTAAACCATTTGAAGAGGACGACGAAATAATAGGTATTTATATTCACTTAAAGTATTTAAAAATTTCAATATATTGAATCTTTATCTATTGAAATTTTAGAATACTTTAAATATAAGAAAATCGAAGCTTATAAAAATGGTGTTAACATTGGATTAGTTGATAACGTTATTAGAACAAGATCAGCTGGTAAGTTTATTTAATGTTTTATTTAATTAATATCAAACTCATGTCTTTTTAACTTTAAGGAACCGGAGAACATAACTCTTTCAAAAGTGAAGAACACAAATCTGGAAATATATCTAGGATTTACCCTCACAAGAATAGTAAAACCAGGAAGAAAAGCTCAACTTATACTTCCAAAGAACATCTTTCTTCCACTACAGATAAGAATGATAAATATTGTGATAAAAATTCTAGACCCAAACAGATACTCGACTCTGATAATGCATACAACCAGAATGCTTACCAGTTTAAATAATCTAAACCTTTTGAAATTTATTGGTAATAATGTAGAAGTCTGTATTAGAAAGTATAAAGAAAATAAAACTAGGTTGAATCCTCCTGCTTGAATTGGCAATCTAATTTATAAATGTGATTCTTTTTATACTTTAATTTTACCAAGATAAGATTGTTTATTATTATTGTACCTTCAAGGTCGTTGGTTTTGAACAATTGCTTCTTTAAAAATTATGAAGATTATGTAAATCTTCTAGATATTTTCTTTAATAATTATCATATCAGCGCGTTTATGGAATTTGACCTTTTTTAGGTCTCTAGTTTACATAAGATCACATGTGATCTCAGCTGTTTATTGGGTAGTAAATTAATTATACACCTTCAAATATTATTGATTTATAAACAAAATATTAAAACAATATAATTTTATATTATATATTCGCGTCTAACCAATTGTTCGACTTCCTAACCAATTGTTCCATCTCTGAACTAATTGTTTTTTTTGACGAGAACTCAAGTAAGAATGAGAAATTGCAATCGTTATAATTTTTGTAATATTATTTTATTTTTATTTTTATTTTTTTTTATTTTATAGATTAAAGAAATCATATAATGACTATTAATACACTTCAATTACGTGCACACTATGAGATACCTGTTGTTCCTACCATCTCTCAACAATATTTTATATGTGAAATTTGTAAAAAACTATATAAAACAAAAAGGGGGTTAGTTTGTCATCAAAATATCGTCAAAAAATATAATGTTGGACGTGAGGAATTATATACATTACCTTTAGAAGCAATTAATCAATTCAAGGCCGATCTAGTTTATGTCATAGAAACTAGACTTAAAGAACATTTTAAACATTCCGGAAAACAGTCCTTTAATTTTCCATGTTTAGAGAGTTTATTTTTTGGAGTTTTTAAAGGTTATATTCATTATTTTAACCTTAAAAATGGTAGTTATAAGTGTTTTTTTCAAGGTCTCGATGCATATTCACAATTAACAAATCTTCTTAATAATCCAAACTGGTGGAAAAAATATTTTAATAATAATCAACAAACTTTTGTTTTATTATTTGATGAAAAAAGAAAAAAAAATTTACCTAAATTAATTGTAGAGTGAAAAATTAAGAGTAAAAGGGATGTGAAAGATATTCAAACTTCAGCTGGGTATATTCATTTAAGTTTTTACACACAACAAATATAATTTTTTTAATGTACATTTTTATAGATTTTTAATTACATTTAATCTATACATGTCGTCAAAACTAATTTCACCTTGACTCAACTCTTAAAATTTCAATTTTTAATTGCGTTTGACTCAACTAATTGCGTCAATCACTAATAAAAATCAAAATTTGCTTTGACTCAACTCCAATTTTTCTCAATTTTAATTGCGTCTGACTCAATTCAATAGTTTTGACGACATGTATAATTTAATCAAATAAAGTTTTTAAAAAAATTTACAGAATAATAATTTTAAATAATAATTTATAATTACATAAGCAAGAATAATGACGAATAAAAATTTAATTTAATTTAAATTTTTAATGATCGCGAATTTTTAATTAATGGTTGACATTATAATAATTAAATATTAAAATNAACTTTTGTTTTATTATTTGATGAAAAAAGAAAAAAAAATTTACCTAAATTAATTGTAGAGTGAAAAATTAAGAGTAAAAGGGATGTGAAAGATATTCAAACTTCAGCTGGGTATATTCATTTAAGTTTTTACACACAACAAATATAATTTTTTTAATGTACATTTTTATAGATTTTTAATTACATTTAATCTATACATGTCGTCAAAACTAATTTCACCTTGACTCAACTCTTAAAATTTCAATTTTTAATTGCGTTTGACTCAACTAATTGCGTCAATCACTAATAAAAATCAAAATTTGCTTTGACTCAACTCCAATTTTTCTCAATTTTAATTGCGTCTGACTCAATTCAATAGTTTTGACGACATGTATAATTTAATCAAATAAAGTTTTTAAAAAAATTTACAGAATAATAATTTTAAATAATAATTTATAATTACATAAGCAAGAATAATGACGAATAAAAATTTAATTTAATTTAAATTTTTAATGATCGCGAATTTTTAATTAATGGTTGACATTATAATAATTAAATATTAAAATTTTGATACAATTATAAAAATATATTTATAAAAAAAATTTCATTTATTTGTTAATATGTCATAATTATGATCGTAATTAATGATCGTGATTAATATGTTGTAATTAATAATCATGATCGTGATCTAATTTAATAAAATCAAAATTAAACTATTATGTCATGTTGTTATTAATAAAAAGAGAATTAAAACTAATTTAATAAAGATGTCATGAAATGATTAATGAAAGCTAATTTAATAAAATTAAACTTATATGATTTAATAAAGATGTCGTGATTAATGAAAAGGAAATTAAGAAATTAAAGCTATATTACTTAATAAAGAAATATTGAGGTTTAGATGATCGTGATTAATAATTGTAATTAATATATTGTAATAATTGTAATTAATAATTGTGATTAATAATTATGATCGTGATTAATAAAAGCTAAAATGTTGTTATTAACAAAATAAGAATTAAGGCTAATTTAATAAAATTAAACTTATATGATTTAATAAAGATGTCGTGATTAATGAAAAGGAAATTAAGAAATTAAAGCTATATTACTTAATAAAGAAATATTGAGGTTTAGATGATCGTGATTAGGGATGGTAGGCGCAATACGAATTGAGCCAGGAATTTAGCCAGATTTAATTTAGCCAATTGAGCCCGGAATTTAGCCACGGCGCAATCAGGTGCAATGGCTAAATTCTGGCGCAAAGGCTAAATAATGGCGCAATTCTGATTGGCTGGCGCAATTATAAAATTTATTAAATAATTATTTTTAAATTTTTAAAAATAATTAATTTTAGCTTTGATTTCAAATCAATTTTACGTAACTAGGAGCGATTTTCTACTATGATATTCCTATGACAGATCGAAAGATCTGGTTCTTAGCTACAAGATGATATATATTTCATTTCTGTAACATTAAAATTGACCAAGTTATAGCTATTTTAAAACAATATATTAAAATGTTAATATCGGTAAAATTAATTAATAATTTTATCTGATCAACCTTTTGTCACGTGACCAAAATTGCGCCAGCCAATCAGAAATTGCGCCTGAATTTAGCCAGAAAAAAATTAATTAGCCTTTGAGCCAGAATTTAGCCGGCGCAATTTAATTAGCCTTTGAGCCAGAATTTAGCCAGAATTTAGCTGGCGCAAAATTAATTAGCCAAAGGCGCAATTATTGAGCCAGCCTTCATATCAATTGAGCCTTCCACCCTTAATCGTGATTAATAATTGTAATTAATATATTGTAATGATTGTAATTAATAATTGTGATTAATAATTATGATCGTGATTAATGAAAGCTAAAATGTTGTTATTAATAAAATAAGAATTAAGGCTAATTTAATAAAATTAAAAATTATACTATTTAATAAAGATGTCGTGATGTGATTAATGAAAGCTAATTTAATAAAATTAAACTTATACATTTTAATAAAGATGTCGTGATTAATGAAAAGGAAATTAAGAAATCAAAATTATATTATTTAATAAAGAAATATTGAGGTTTAGTAATTGAATTAATTGTAGATTTTTCAAAAAAATACATAAACCTATTTTCATAATATAATTATACTTGCACGCAAAATCATTTTGGGACCCCGAAATTGGTATTTTGGGGAAAAAAGTCGAAATAGTTTTTCATAGAAGAC
>PQFF01000024.1:322000-391538 GCA_003547095.1 Diversispora epigaea | reverse complement strand
ACACCATGGACAAAAGAAATTAGCATTTGCAGCATTAAATCCTAATATTATTGCTAAAAATTTCCAATCACTACTAAAATATGGTTCAATTTTCCATTTTGTTCCATTAGAATCTATCAAACTATTTAATACTAAACTATTTAATTCATCAATCATTTGTTCCATTACATTATGTAGTATTTCATAATTTTCAACTCCTGGATATAAAATAATGGTATAGTGAAAATCAGCTTTATAAATATTTAAAATATCATCTAAAATAGTACATGTAATTATTACATGTTTTACTTTTCTACCAACATTGCGTCCATCACCGGATATACGTATATAAATTATTGAATTTTCCAGATCAAGAACTTTTCTAATTATAAGATTTGGAATTACAAAAATTAAAATATCTGTAATTTTTCTATAACCTGCTTTATCAATAGATTGTAAAACCTCCTCTATAATTTCGGGATCCTCAATATCAATAGTTTCATTTGTTGATGTAAAAGAAGTGTTTTTGATATCTATAATAAATATAGGTATTTTTTGATTCATTTCTATATTAATTTTTTTTCTATTTTTATAGATAGTTCTATCTCGTGGTAATTCAGGTTGAAGTGTAGTTAAATTTCTATATGCTTCACGAGAAATTGGCCCTTTATCAATAACTTTTGTAAAAGCATTTATTCGTTCATTTTCATTTTCTTTGTTCTTATTATTATATTTTGCATAATAATTTTTATCTTGAACATTGAAATAAATTTCTTGTAAAATTGGTTGATCAATTGGATTATAAAAGCCAGAAATTTCTTTTTCAAAAGCTCTATTCACTTGTGCAGAAAATGCTCTTGATCATTTTGTCTTCATGGATTCACTTAGCATATTAAATGGTTTAAAAAAATGTGAATTATTCTTTTTTTCACGTTCATGTTTTACATCTTTAGCATTAAGACCAAATACATGTATCCCAGAAAGTAATGTATGCGTATTAGGATTTTTTTTCTATTTAAAAATAATATTAAAATTATTTTTATAATAAATTATATAAAAATTTTAATTTAAAAAAAGATACCAACCTGTAAATATTCAGTCGTAACTTTAGTAGAAAATTCCTTTGATTCTACTATTTGTTCAAAATTTTCTCTGAATAAAATTCTAAAAATTGGTTGGTTTAATTTATACATATTGTCAAAACTATTGAATTGAGTCAGACGCAATTAAAATTTAAAAATTTGGAATTGAGTCATATGAAAAATTGACGCAATTGACGCAATTGACGCAATTATTTTGACGCAATTACATAGACGCAACTAAATTTCAGTAGTTGAGTCAATGGCTTTTTACTTTTGACGACATGTATAGTTTAATTCATATTTAATTTCATATTTAACATTGTGTTGTAAATTTTCTCTTCCCCAACTAGTTTGAACTATACTTGCACGCAAAATTATTTTGGGGCCCCGAAATTGCAATTTTGGGGAAAAAAGTCGAAATAGTTTTTCATAGAAGACGAAATTATTTTACTTAAAACCCGAAATTTTTTGACTACCCAGATTTATTCTTTGATTAAAGATANGTCAAAACTATTGAATTGAGTCAGACGCAATTAAAATTTAAAAATTTGGAATTGAGTCATATGAAAAATTGACGCAATTGACGCAATTGACGCAATTATTTTGACGCAATTACATAGACGCAACTAAATTTCAGTAGTTGAGTCAATGGCTTTTTACTTTTGACGACATGTATAGTTTAATTCATATTTAATTTCATATTTAACATTGTGTTGTAAATTTTCTCTTCCCCAACTAGTTTGAACTATACTTGCACGCAAAATTATTTTGGGGCCCCGAAATTGCAATTTTGGGGAAAAAAGTCGAAATAGTTTTTCATAGAAGACGAAATTATTTTACTTAAAACCCGAAATTTTTTGACTACCCAGATTTATTCTTTGATTAAAGATATACATAACTGGATACTTTTTTTACTTCTATATATAGAATGGATTTTGCATAAATCTCAAAAAGTCGAAATACCTCAAAAATCTAAAATCAATTTTGGGAACATGTATAGTTTGAACTATATAATTATCAGGAATTTTAAATTGTTTTCTAATTCGTGAATAAGCTGATGTATATTTAACAATATTTTTAGGCGGATAAAATCCTTCACTAATAATATTATAAGTATAATTAGTTCCATTTTGTTTTAACGAAAAAGTTGTAGTCTCGGGATATTTGTGAGAAATCATGATTTTAAAAGTGCGCGTTTTTATTTATTTTTAATAAATGTTAAACAAAAAAAAAAGCAATAAATTAATGCATGATTTTTGTACACATGATAATTAATTAAATTTTATTGGACAATTATTTTTTTATTACATACATGATATATTTATTTTATCGCTTATATAGCAAAATTTAATATTTTTATAAATTTTGTATATCCCCCTTGCTTTTATTATATCATTTATTCATTTTTGTATTAAATTAATTAATTTTGAACACACTTTTAATGAAATTTTCTTCCAAATTTTTCGTATTTGTTCCCATAATATTTCTTTGTCTCTAATTTCAATTTTGAACTTTTTATGTCTTCTATTTATGTTATCCTACAAGTTTTCTATTGGACCTAAGTCAGGAGATTGTGATGGTCAAAATAACAAAATCATCATATTTTGAAGGTCCATTTTCAGGTTATATTCAAAGAGAACTTTGATCCAAAATTAATTAGCGAACCAAGTCCTGAAGTCTCCGGGATTTCGGATTATATTAAAAAAATGGTAAAATTTTTTTTTAAAAAATATATTTTTATTAAATAGATATATATGAATAATACTTAATAATAATTAGTTATACAGATAAATAATGACAATAATTAATTTTAATTTTTAATTAATACTATAGTATAATTTTAGAACTAACATTCGAATTATCGAAAGATTGGGCTCTTCAAGAAAATCAAACGTTTGGACAACAAAAAAGTGAAAAAAGAATGATGCCCATAGTTAAAACTTATATAGAAAGCTTTTTTTTTGTGGGAAAAACTAATAGAATGTCAGAAAAAAATATAATAACAGAATTGAAAAAAATAGCAGAAACAGAAAAAATATAACTAAATAATATACCGGCAATCAAATAGTTAAAGGTTGAATTACTTGGTATGCTGCAAACTTATGAAAAGAAGTGGAGTTACTGAATATTGTAAAAATAATACTAATAACAAGCGAGAAATGTAAATTCGTTAGAAGAAACAGAAAATTATCAATCTAAGCTAGTAGAACATTAAAAATAAATAATTTTAGTAGAAAACACCTTGAAAATTCTTATATAATATATTGTCTAGAATTTTGCTTTTTATATAATAAAATTTATTGAAAAATAGTTTTGAAATATGTATCATTTTTTTTGACACTTATATTGATCACATGCAAAAAATTTTATTGGATGTCAACTATTCTGACCCACTTCAAAACATTTAATTTGGGGTCATCATTAAATTCCAAAAATGGCGCATATGTCTACTGTAATAATGTTCGAAAAGAATAGCTTTTGTTTAAGTGAATAAAATTATAGTAGCGTAAAGTTATAAAATTTTCATATCTCAAAGATTTATGGAATGTCATGTGTTAAATTGTAAAAATTCAAATATGTAATTTGATAATATTGTTAAAGAATAAATGAAAAAAATAATAGATTCTTTATTATTATATTACAATTAGGGAATTGATAATAATGTGGTGTAGTAACAATTATTGTTTTTTGAAACTTTGACAATTATATAATTAATATTATCTTAACTTAAGTTTGAAATATTTGTTATAGAAAATGATTTTATATCTTTTATTTTTTTTTTACCAATACTAATGAACAGATTATATATTTTTCCTTTTCCTTTTTCAATGTATCAAAAAAATTATTTTTTTCCTTTATTAATTTATTCTATATAAAAAATAATTAACTACCTCTTCCCATAAGTAACATATAATAAGGATTTACAATCAAATAAAAAAAATATTATTTTTTTATTATTTGAGACACTGTTATCTAACTATCGTGAGTCATAATTCTAAGGGTAACTTTACAATTTTTTTAGAAATTTATAGTTTTTTTTCGATAAGTACAAAACTGTTAATTAGAAAACATCACTGATTTAATTATTTTAGAAAGGGAATTAGACCTTTCATTAATTTCATATTAATTCTTTTAAGTCTTAAGATTTATTTTCAAATATTCTTTATCTATTGTTAATTTCATTTATTTATAATTACTTCTATTATTTCATTTTCTTGTTCTTAAGTTTTTTGATTCATAAGATTTTTATCTAATATTATAATTTTTTTTTATGATTTATTATCTTCTTTTATATTATCTTCATTAATTTTCATACTCATTTATGAATATAAAATTTATTATCTTTAAGATATTATTTTTCAAATAATTTAATATTTATCATTCAATTTCAATTTTATTACCTGATATTACATAATATCAGATATTAAATATTTATCAGATTTATAATATTTTGACTTGTGATAATAAGACTATTAGCTAATACTTGACTTATCTAAAGATCAAATATCTTTTCTAAATGAAAAAATTTTACTATTCATTTTTTAAAAACTTTAATAGAATTTTTAGTTGATATAAAGTTTTTTCATTTTTCACTATTTTTAAGTATTTTTAAAATAGTAAAGTTATTTGAATTTTTTTAAAATAAAAATATATTTCCTTTTTAATTTGTTGACTAATAGTTAAGTATTTCTATTTTTTTTTTGTAATAATATATTTGTTAAAGTTCATTTATTCTGTTGTACTATTAAATGATAAAATGTACAATTTTTTTTATATAGATTTAATAGTACAAGATAATTTTATAATTATTTGTGTATTATAAATTATTTTTATTAGTAGATTATATGAAATATATAATTATACATAAAAAAATTTATTATAAATTATATTGATATATAGAACTTATAATTAGTAGTAATACATAAAATTAATATATAAAGTGATTATTATTGATCAAAAATTTATAAAACTTATACATACCCTATAAGAAATACATATGCTTAAAAAATACTTAAAATATAATTAAAATATTATTAAAATATTATTAAAATAAATTAAAATATACTTAAAATATACTTAATTGTATTTATAAAAAACTACTTAATATACATTATACATGTCGTCAAAACTAATTTGACCTTGACTCAACTCTTAAAATTTCAATTTTTAATTGCGTCTGACTCAACTAATTGCGTCAGTTACTAGTAAAAATTAAAATTTGTCTTGACTCAATTGCGTCTGACTCAATTCAATAGTTTTGACGACATGTATAATATACATGTCATCAAAACTAATTTGGCTTTGATTCAACCCTTAAAATTTCAATTTTTAATTACGTCTGACTCAACTAATTGCGTCAATTATATACATGTCGTCAAAACTAATTTGGCCTTGACTCAACTCTTAAAATTTTAATTTTTAATTGTGTCTGACTCAACTAATTGCGTCAGTTACTAGTAAAAATCAAAATTTGCCTTGACTCAACTTCAATTTTTCTCAATTTTAATTGCGTCTGACTCAATTCAATAGTTTTGACGACATGTATAATATACATGTCATCAAAACTAATTTGGCTTTGATTCAACCCTTAAAATTTCAATTTTTAATTACGTCTGACTCAACTAATTGCGTCAATTATATACATGTCGTCAAAACTAATTTGGCCTTGACTCAACTCTTAAAATTTTAATTTTTAATTGTGTCTGACTCAACTAATTGCGTCAGTTACTAGTAAAAATCAAAATTTGCCTTGACTCAACTTCAATTTTTCTCAATTTTAATTGCGTCTGACTCAATTCAATAGTTTTGACGACATGTATAGTCAATCACTAGTAAAAATCAAAATTTGCCTTGACTCAACTCCAATTTTTCTCAATTTTAATTGCGTCTGACTCAATTCAATAGTTTTGACGACATGTATAACTTAAAATATTATTATTTTGTACTTAAAATACATTAAAATATGTTTAAAAAATACTTAATTTAGATAATGAATAAGTATATTTTAAGTATATACTTAAAATATACTTAATTTTAAATATGTTTTAATAATATTTTAAGTATATTTTAAATATATACCTAAAACATATTTACTTATTACCTAAATTAAGTATTTTTTAAGTATTTTTTAAATATTTTAAATATATTTTGAGTATAAAATAACAATATTTTAAGTAATTTCTTATATACTTAAAAAATACTTAAAAAATACTTAATGAAATATATTTTAAATATATTTCAAGTATATTTTAAATATCGTAGTTTTTATAGGGATATTGGATATAAATAGATATAGTATTTATGTCTAATTTTATACATATATCAGATATATATATACATATCGTCAAAACTATTGAATTGAGTCAGACACAATTAAAATTGAGAAAAATTGGAGTTGAGTCAAGGCAAATTTTGATTTTTACTAGTGGTTGATGCAATTAGTTGAGTCAGACACAATTAAAAATTGAAATTTTAAGAGTTGAGTCAAGGCCAAATTAGTTTTGACGACATGTATAAATATATATGTATTTTCAAAATTGATTTTAGATTTTTGTGATATTTGTTTTTTTGAGATTTATACAGAATCTATTCTATATATGAAAATAAAAAAAATATTTAGTTATATATATCTTTAATTAAAAAATTTATCTGGGTCAGTGATGAACATTTTAGATCATATCAATTATTAGTAGGTCATAAAAGCTCATAATTTACTATAGGTCATAGTAGGTCATATGGTTATAACTATACATGTCGTCAAAACTATTGAATTGAGTCAGACGCAATTAAAATTGAGAAAAATTGGAGTTGAGTCAAGGCAAATTTTGATTTTTACTAATGATTGACGCAATTAGTTGAGTCAGACGCAATTAAAAATTGAGTCAAGGTCAAATTAGTTTTGACGACATGTATAGTTATAACTATAATTGACTAATAGGTCATAATTAGTCATAGGCCAACACTGATCTGGGTTATACATGTTCCCAAAATTGATTTTGAATTTTTGAGGTATTTCGACTTTTTGAGATTTATGCAGAATCCATTCTATATATAGAAGTAAAAAAAGTATCCAGTTATGTGTATTTTCAATCAAAGAATAAATCTGGGTGGTCAAAAAATTTCGGGTTTTAAGTAAAATAATTTCGTCTTCTATGAAAAATTATTTCGACTTTTTTTCCCAAAATTACAATTCCGGGACTCCAAAATAATTTTACGTACAAGTATAATCTGGATAATTAAAAAATTTCAAATTTTAAATTAACTTTTTTTTTCAAAATTGCAATTTCAGGATTTCAAAATAATTTTGTGTACAAATATAATTGGGTATCTGATAGGTATAAAAAAATATTTTTTACACTTATCTATACCTGCCGTCCAAATTCAAAATCCAAATGCCGAAATCCCAAATCCCAAATCCCAAATTATAATTAGTATTTTTTGCCGAAATCCCAAATCCCAAATCCCAAATACTAGTAATTTGTGCATTTTGGCGTCCCAAATCCCAAATTATTTGGGATTTGGGTAACATGTATACTTATCGGATATCCAATATATATAAAAAAACATTTTTCATATTTATCGAATATCTACTTCTTAAAAACATTTATTTTAATATAGTGAAAAAATATTTATTTTAATTTATTCAAAATAACATTAAATGAATAGAGTTATATAAAATAGGTTATTTGGCAGGACCTTAACATACTGAGGGTAACTATTACTATCAGGCGGTAGGTTGTAGATATGTATCTTTTTAGAGTTAGTTTAAGTCTTTTTTTTTACAATAGCTATTAAAATAAGTTGTGTATTTTATATTATGTAACAATAATGTAAGAGACTTTCTCTTTTCTTAATTAATAAATTTGGAACAAGGTTTTGCTAAAACATTAAAAAAAAAAAATTTATCAAATATCCAATATGAGTATAAAATTAGACATGAATATTATATTTATTTGATATCTAATATGTGTAGATTTTATAAATTTTTAACCAATGTATATATGAGAAAAATTAATATAAAAAACTAGTATTAGGAATCATGAATACAAATTCATGAATAATTGGATCTTGAATACATAATCGAGTACAAAATTATAATTATAAATAATCGTAAATAATCGTTAAATAATTAATCGTTAAATAATTGTGAATAATTGTAAATAATCATGAGTAATTGCAAAAAATTGTGAATAATTGTAAATGATAAATAGCAAAGAATTTTTGAAGATTTTTTATATTTTTTAACTTTATTTATGATTTGAAAATATAAAGAAATTTTTTATTAAAATATTTTTAAGATAAAAAGAAAGGTTTTATTCTTAACTATAAAATAATATATATTTTATTTTAGTAATATTGATATTTGTAGAGATATTTGTATTTAAAGTTGAAAGTTCGTAAAAATTTTTGTTATAAATTTTCTGTAATTCTAGCTAGAATTATGAAAAATTATGAAAAATTTATGACAAAAATTTTTTATTTTAAATGTGAATATTAATACTATTGAAATGAAATATATATTATTTTGTAGTAGAAAAAATTCTTCATTGATTATTGTTTGTATTAAAAAAATTTTAATAATTGTAAATAATTGATAAATAATCATGAATAATTACAAATCGAAAACTCTATATCACACCAGTAGTGTTGAGCATCATACCTCATATAGCAGGGGTTAGGGTTTTTCATAGGTAGTGTATTTATCACCATATGTCACGCCCTTCGAATATCAATTTTTATTAGATATTCTAGGAACTTAAAATTTTTTTACACGCAGAAACCATATTTGTCACAACGCTAATATTTGTCACATAGACTTTCACATGAATAGTTTCCAATTATCTTGTTATCATGTGCCTATTTATTTAATCATGTGTTTTATTTTTATTGGTTGAAAAATTACTGGTGTTGAACACCACTGGTGTGATTTAGCAATGTTGTTACAAATAATCAACGAATAATCACGAATAATTGACGAATAATTGGCAAATAATCACAAATAATCGGTCAACGAATAATCAACAAATAATTGACAAATAATTGACAAATAATTGACAAATAATTGTAAATAATCGACGAATAATCAGTGAATAATCAACGAATAATCAATGAATAATTAGCAAATAATCGACAAATAATTAACAAATAATTGACAAATAATTGGCAAATAATTGTGATGAATAATTGAGTACAAATATATACACGATTCCTAACACTATAAAAAACTTGAAACTGAAAAAAATAGTAATTATAATAGGGTAGTGATTATATATGTTCTCAAAATTGATTTTAGATTTTTGAAGTATTTCGTCTTTTTGAGATTTATACAGAATTTATTTTATATATGAAAGTAAAAAAAGTATCCAGTTATATATATCTTTAATCAAAGGATTTATTTGGATAATCAAAAAATTTTGAATTTTAAATAAAATAATTTTATTTTCTATGAAAAACTATTTCAACTTTTTTTTTCAAAATTGCAATTTCAGGATTTCAAAATAATTTTGCATACAAGTATAGTAGTGATTATATACAAGGTAATTATATATAAGCTAATTGTATTCTATATTTTACATATTTTACATATATCTTACATATATTATACATATATTTTACATATATTATACATATATTTTACATATATTAGATAATTACAAAATTATTAAAAGTGATTATAAAATTATTAAAAGTTATTATAAAATTATTGAAAATAAAAAAATAAATTTGAAATTAAAATTAAAAAAAAATTTAAAAATAAATATAAAAAGGTGACTACAAAATTAAAAAAAATTAAAAAGTGATTATATTAGGAAAGTTTTCGAAACATAAAATTACAAAAATTTATGGAATCTACAGAACTTTATACTCTATCTATAAAACAAAAAGTGATTTTTTACTAAGGTTTTTCTATGACAAACCAAAAGTCCTAATTCTTAGTTACAAGATAATATGTGTTTCATTCCTGTAACATTCATGTTTAAAGTTTCACATCTATGAATATCTTTGTGAATATCAGTGTTACAGGAATGAAACACATATTATCTTGTAGCTAAGAACCAGGGCTTTTGATTTGTCATAGAAATATCTTAGTAAAAAACCACTCCCTGTCTCATAAATAGCAGCCAAAGTCAAAAAAATAAGATTTTTTAAGTATAAAATTATGTAATTTTATGTTCCAAAAATCTTCCTGATATATAAAATTAAAGGATGACTGAAAAAAATTAAAATAAGAGTGATTAACTTGTAGTTGACTAAAAATAATTGAAGTGAATAATTGACTCTAAATATTAGGACAATTCTTAACCCTAATCATGAGAAGGAGATTAATTGTCAAGTTAGAAAATAAGTTAATGCAGAGACATTTGTAAAATTTATCACTGATATAGTTAAAGAAACTGAGATGTGAAGTTGAGCAAATAAAAAACTACGTAATGAAATTGAACAACAGAAATAACAATTGCAAGAGATGGAAAGAAACTCGAATCTTTAAAATTAAGATCTACTATGTAAATACAAAGCAAATCTTTTACTTATCTAATATTATGTTTAGTGTTGGTTTTTTACTTAATAGGAAGTGGATTACTTTGTCAGAGATAAACGGACATTCCTTTATATTGAGAACTAGCAAATGGGAACAGTAATGTGCAATCTCATATTATTTTATCAGTAATGTTATAGTAATACAACGAAGCGAGATTTATATATTTTAAATTTGGACAGGATCGCGTTATTTCAGTAATATATTTATTAGTAAGGCAATTGCATGAATCGAGACTCAAATGCTGTAACTTCGGGCAAAATCTTGCAATTTTTATAATTAGTATATTAATGAAACTATGACTTCGGTCAAGAATGAGAAAGCGTATATCTGGACACGAATATAGAATTGCACTGATCAATGCATCTATTTTAGTTTATGTTATTGTCTTTTAATATTTTAAATTTCTTAGAACTTCGCTGTAAGACGGATCAACCGTAATTGAAATACAATGTGGTTTGTATCTTTAGTCTACGCGTCACATTCACATTCTTTGAATTTATAATTACGGGAATTACTCTTATTCGTAATGGACACAATCGATGCATCATATGTTAAAGAATCTTTTTCAAATTTCCAAATAAGGATGATCGATTTGAATGTTTATAATTTCGAGCAATATGGACACCATATGCCTATACTTTTTTATACTAAAAAGGGATGCATTTCATAAATGCCTATTTTATTTTATTTTATTTATAATTCATTTTACAATTCATTTTTAAATTTAATGTTTAATCAACAAGACCTCGCGTAGCCCAATCTTTCATTGCAGAAGAGCAATGTGGATTTTTAGTGACTGCTTCTATAATTTGTTCAGGCAAAAGTAATGATTTTACCATATTATATTTTTGTTGAAATTTACCTTCATTAATTTGTTGTATAAGTTTTCTTGACTGTAAAAATTCAAATTCAATGAGGGCAAGATATTCTTTACATATTTTCATTCGAAAATTGCTACCCGATTTTCTTACATAAGCTTTCATATAATTTGTGTATTCTTCATAAACCATAACAAAATTAAATACTGTCCAACCTCGAAAAAATAACGAATTGATGGCAAGTAATAACCATAATTGGGTTTGTGTTAATCCTATACATAAAATGTAAATAGAATTAATAATTTTCATCAAATGAAATTTTTTTTTTTGAAGAGAGATAGAGAGATATATATTTACCGATCAACACGCGTTCTATGTTCACAGAAACGTCCATAACTGATTGTTTAAGGTCATCCAGCAAAAGGAAAGGCGAATTAATAGATAACTTATCAACTGGAGCAAACTTGATAAAGAAATTATATTAACATAAAAGTTGAAAAAAAATGGTTTACATATTTCCCGAAAAAAAAAAAAAATATGATATTAACACTTATTTTGTAGAAATATCGTATAAAATCCGTCGAAGTATTAAATATTTGATGAATTATTGTTTTAAAAGATTCTTGATTAAACATCTCCTACAAAATTTGAATTTTAATCAATTTAATAAATTATTTGACAAATTATTAAAAGAAAAAATTATTATTAAAACCTAGNTCATAAACCATAACAAAATTAAATACTGTCCAACCTCGAAAAAATAACGAATTGATGGCAAGTAATAACCATAATTGGGTTTGTGTTAATCCTATACATAAAATGTAAATAGAATTAATAATTTTCATCAAATGAAATTTTTTTTTTTGAAGAGAGATAGAGAGATATATATTTACCGATCAACACGCGTTCTATGTTCACAGAAACGTCCATAACTGATTGTTTAAGGTCATCCAGCAAAAGGAAAGGCGAATTAATAGATAACTTATCAACTGGAGCAAACTTGATAAAGAAATTATATTAACATAAAAGTTGAAAAAAAATGGTTTACATATTTCCCGAAAAAAAAAAAAAATATGATATTAACACTTATTTTGTAGAAATATCGTATAAAATCCGTCGAAGTATTAAATATTTGATGAATTATTGTTTTAAAAGATTCTTGATTAAACATCTCCTACAAAATTTGAATTTTAATCAATTTAATAAATTATTTGACAAATTATTAAAAGAAAAAATTATTATTAAAACCTAGAAGCCACCTCAATTTTTTCATTGAATAATTTGCAATATTCTCCATCTTCTATTGCATCTTCGTTTAAGTTCAATGCCAATTTTGCCACCTCAGTAAACAAATCAATATTTTCAAGACGATCTATATCAATATGACAATGAGAATTTCTCGATAAAATATTTTGAGCAAGCTCATTAAAAACATTCTAACATTTATCACATTGAAATTTTTATATAAGAAAAAATTAATTAATAAGCTAATTTGATGCAAAAAAAAAACGCTTCAACATATATTCAAACAATAACATCATAACATACCACATTTCGAGTGATGCCGATTACTGAAATAGGACAGTTTTTACTTGTAGCAATATTAAATATATTATATACAAAAGGTTGACTACAATTTTTCGCGAACATATCAAAATTATAGATAATTAATAAAATAGATTTGTTGCCGGTAGTACCAGATTTTAATAAATCGAACGCGTCTCCATCTGATTTCTATAAATTAAAATAATAAAAAATAAATAAAAATAAAAATAAAAATAAATAAAAATAAAAATAAATAAAAATAAAAATAAGTAAAATGAACTAGCAAACACTTCACTATCCCCTCTGGTAAAAATAAAAGTTGCATACTAAGCCTTTAATTTGTTGCCCAAGTTGACGAGCAATTTGTTGACGTACTAATATATCAGATGTATGAAATAATCCGTTTATATACACACAAATGAAATCATCTCCATGAATTTCTTCTAATGATTTTAAAGCCTTTTTAAGTAACTATAAGTTCAAATATTCATAATATCGTCAATAAGTTTGTGAAAAAAAAAAATCAAAGAAACCACGTGACTAAACGCGAACTTAATAATACCGCAGTTTTTCCACAACCAGTTGGACCTATAAGTATACACGTATTACTTTCACCCAAGGATACATTTCGATTTAAAAGATCAAAAAATTCTCTAAAAAATTTGTTATTTTCGTTTTTTATTCTTTAGGAAATTTTTTTTTTTTTACAAAATTCCATTATTATTATCTCCAATACGCGTTCAAAACATACCCATATTGTTCCTCTAATCCTACTAATACTTCTGGTATAGCGTACCCTGATAACCTTTCCTTAAGAACTTTGCGTGCTTTATTTATTGTCGTTTCTGAAAACTTTACAGATGTCTCATTTATAATGATATCCATATTATTTTNAGATGTATGAAATAATCCGTTTATATACACACAAATGAAATCATCTCCATGAATTTCTTCTAATGATTTTAAAGCCTTTTTAAGTAACTATAAGTTCAAATATTCATAATATCGTCAATAAGTTTGTGAAAAAAAAAAATCAAAGAAACCACGTGACTAAACGCGAACTTAATAATACCGCAGTTTTTCCACAACCAGTTGGACCTATAAGTATACACGTATTACTTTCACCCAAGGATACATTTCGATTTAAAAGATCAAAAAATTCTCTAAAAAATTTGTTATTTTCGTTTTTTATTCTTTAGGAAATTTTTTTTTTTTTACAAAATTCCATTATTATTATCTCCAATACGCGTTCAAAACATACCCATATTGTTCCTCTAATCCTACTAATACTTCTGGTATAGCGTACCCTGATAACCTTTCCTTAAGAACTTTGCGTGCTTTATTTATTGTCGTTTCTGAAAACTTTACAGATGTCTCATTTATAATGATATCCATATTATTTTTACCTTTCCGAAAATAATTTTTAAAGATATCCATTAATGTAAATACAATACTATGACTATGTAGATTTTGATCGGATATTCTAAAACTTTGTGCAACTTTCGAAAATCAAACTCAAAATTTTGTATAAAATTCATTCATTCATTCAAAAAAAATAAGGATTAAATTTATTAAATTTCTCGAAATACAAATTCCATTGAGCTAATTTGAATTTGGCTCTTTCAATTCATATCAAATATTAAACATCAATTGTAAAATGCATGCAAAATACGATAAAAATCCGAGTTTATGATTCTTGCAATTTGTCTTTTCATTTTAAACAGGTATCAAAAGAAGTTATATATAATCTTTTTATCTAATTTATAAATTGACAGTTACAAACTTAAAAAACAAAAAAAAAATCTATTTACAGATGATGAAAATGAAGAATTAAATGAAATAGATTTAATAATACAGACAATTCTAAAAAAAAAAACAATAATAATTATTGAATAATTTTGTAAATATTATAAAAATTATGAACATAATGAATTACAATTATATTTTTCTTTTCTTTTCTCCTCTGCGCATTCTAGCCATAGTTTGCTTTAGATGTTTATATGGATCATCTGCTCGTTTACCGCGATGAGGTGATGATAGTCGAACTTCGGGCATAATATCATAATCGAAGGCAGCGGGTTGTGGTATTTGTGCATGTACGGCAGATGATGTCATCAGGACCCTTTTTGGCGGAGTTCTTTCATCACTGAAAAATAATAATAATTAATATATTATATATTAAAAAACCATTTATATGAGAAATAATATAATAATATCTTTTACACACATGTTATTTGGTTCGGAATAATTTGTTTTAGATTGTACTTCAGCCATCCTATTTGATAAAGAAAAATAATATAATAATAAGTAATTGTGATTGTAATTTATAAAAAAGAATTAAAGAATAAATATCATATTTACAATTCAGGATCGAATTCGACACGTTTAAAGTTCTTATCTTTGTAATCTACACTAATACCAAAAATAGCTCTACTCCATTTTGCCACAATATTTGAAGCTAATTGTTTTATATTATCTGAAATTCGAGGAGATTGATCATAAAAATATACAATTCTTCCAACTTTACTTGATAACAAATGATCAGTAATTATAGGAAACTATTAACAAATGAGAATTAGAAAATATAGAGGGAAAAAAAAAGGAAAAAATATATACGACATTATACAATATTATACAATAAAATACAATAAAATACAATAAAATACAATATTATACAATATTATATAATATTATACTCACTTTATTTAAAACTCCCATTAATTGTTCTACAATCGTTATATTAGGTAAAGAACGATCAGGAAGTGGTTCAAGCCAATATCTAATTGCATCTAATATGTTCGATTCCATTAATGCCTCTAACATAAAAGGTTTTGATAATTCATCTACTACATATTGAAGATTATCTAATTTTTTTGTGGTAGGTTTTTGATCTTGACAGGTATTGTAATCGTAGTCGGCATATTCAACCATTTGTTGATATAGCTTTTCAGCTGCTTGATCATAATATTTATCAAGATCAATTCCTTTTGCTTTAGATTTGCCCTTCTTCTTTGGCATTATTTCATCAAAATCTCGTTCAATCCTTTGTCTTGATTCCATAAGAGGTGCCATTTCAGCAGTAGGAGCAATCACTTCGTCTTCATCAATATCACCGTCATCATCTCTATATTTTTTCTTTCTAATAGGAGCTTTGCGGGGACGTTTTTCTAACTTTCTCTTTATTCTTTTAGTAGGTTGAGGAGTATAAAGATCATCCTCATCTCTGTCGCCTTCGGAAATTGTTCTCCTGGGTGGTGAAACACTTAAATCTCTTTGAGACTTTTGCTTTTGTTTAGGTGCTGGAGCACTGGAAGCTTTTTCATGGTCGTAATCGAAATCAGAGAAGTCATCGACTACATCAGAAAGTTCTTCGGCTCCATCACCAAAGATCTCTTCGTAATCCTCCATTTTTTAATATTTGTGATCTGTCTAGATTTTTTGTTCAATTAATGAATCGGCGCAAATATATGTATACTACCAGGCCAGGACCAAAAATTTATGGTGATGGATGTGATGGAGCATAGGGATAGTTTGTTTTTATTGGCTGGTAGTCAACAATCTCGTGATTGGCATGACGGCATGGCAAAAGTTTCATTTTTGATATATTAAATTTTCATGTGACAAAATAGTTATTTTTTTGATGCATCTATAAGTAAACAATTATAGGCATATCAAAAAAATAACCACTTTTTTCAAGCATAGGGCTAGTTTGTTTTTATTGGATGATGATCAATAGTAACGTGACTGGTCAAATAATATTTAAACGAATAGAAATCTAAGATTCAGATCAGGTGATTAAAGAAAATTATCTTTAGTCGAACTTTAAATTATTTAAATTATTTATATATTGGCAATAAAGATATCAAAAATATCCGAGTTTTTATAAAAGATGTTTAAGATATTACATAGAATTTAAATATGTATATACGTGTTATTACAGATTCTATAAATTTAATAAAGGTATATAATATTATTAAAACGAATATTTTTTTATATAAACTCTAGAACATGAGATCTCAAGATCTCAAATATTCATAAAATTTAATAAAAGTTTATATTAAAATAATAGTTTTAATAAAAAAATTTAAAAATAATTAAACATTACTTACATTACTCGTCTATATAGTATATTACTATAAAAAATGTCTTCTATATAAACTTTCCCAAAAATTGGATCTTATTGGATCTAAATAGAGGAAACGAAGAAATAGTTTCAAAGAATACAATAATAAAGTTTCGTCATCTATTAAGTAGTCGTTCTGGTGACTTGTCATATGAGCGACCAAAATTCAATTGAACCTTATTGTAAAATAAGTATAAATACTTGTGTAACACGTTGATCAAAATCTTATGCTCTTTTTTCATATCAAAAAAATAACCATAAGTCTATCAAAAATGAACCTTTTGCGACGACATGATCAAAGGAGAATTTGATCGTCAATCCGTACAACCATGAATTATTAGTATTCAAGGATTTAACGTTTACTGANAAAGATATCAAAAATATCCGAGTTTTTATAAAAGATGTTTAAGATATTACATAGAATTTAAATATGTATATACGTGTTATTACAGATTCTATAAATTTAATAAAGGTATATAATATTATTAAAACGAATATTTTTTTATATAAACTCTAGAACATGAGATCTCAAGATCTCAAATATTCATAAAATTTAATAAAAGTTTATATTAAAATAATAGTTTTAATAAAAAAATTTAAAAATAATTAAACATTACTTACATTACTCGTCTATATAGTATATTACTATAAAAAATGTCTTCTATATAAACTTTCCCAAAAATTGGATCTTATTGGATCTAAATAGAGGAAACGAAGAAATAGTTTCAAAGAATACAATAATAAAGTTTCGTCATCTATTAAGTAGTCGTTCTGGTGACTTGTCATATGAGCGACCAAAATTCAATTGAACCTTATTGTAAAATAAGTATAAATACTTGTGTAACACGTTGATCAAAATCTTATGCTCTTTTTTCATATCAAAAAAATAACCATAAGTCTATCAAAAATGAACCTTTTGCGACGACATGATCAAAGGAGAATTTGATCGTCAATCCGTACAACCATGAATTATTAGTATTCAAGGATTTAACGTTTACTGACCTATCAAGATCTCTCCATCAAATAAATTTAATTGAAAGTACCCATTTTTTTCGAACTAGGAAATGTCAATTATTATGAAAACCCTTCTAACGCTTTTCCTGTTAAAATTGATAAAACAAAGTCAATATTCCTACGGATAATGAAAGCAGGGGATTAACCGCCGCTCAAAAACTTAACGTTGATACAAAAGACAATAGGAACTAAGGCCGGTTTCAAAGATTAACAAGTATTTCTCCGCTGAGCCACAAGAAGAACACATACACATCATCATAAAACGTCCCGATGAAAGTAAAGAGATTCTCTGCACCGTCATATATGGACGTAAAACAAAAAATTTTCAGTGGACGGTTACTCGGCAAACGATGTCTTTGAAAATTTTGAAGGAAAACTTTGTGACATTTTCACATTTCCAGAAGGAACAGAAGAGGAACATATTTCAATAAGTCGTGCTGTAGGTGATAAAAAGAAACCGAAATGTAGAAAGTCAAAATCTGACGACACGAGTTTAAGTTCTCAGAATGAAACAACAAACGATGAGGCAACAGAACGTAAAAACTTTTATTTTTCTTCTGGCAAAGATTTATTGAGTATCATCTGGAATACTGATGGCTTCCGGCCATTTTCATCGTATAATTTTCAAAGGATGAAAGTTAAAGACTTTGGTGATTTACCAGTTATCAAAATAGAAAAATTACAAACACCGGAAAATATCAGGAATAGTGTAATCGATGAAATTTTACGAAAACATGAGACATCCCCATCCTTTATCACATCAAATGAGGCAAACCGTCGTAAATTTATTGATGCAATAATTCATGGCGTAGCATCTGCCTATAAAAGTAAAATGAAGATTATGCCCGAATATTAAGTCACGGTAAGGGTCCTATTGATTGGGTAATTCAAATAAACGATACACTTATTTGTGTCACTGAAGCGAAACGGGAAGATCTCAGTTATGGTGTTGGTCAGAGTACAATGCAAGCGCATTCATCGATACAATGCAATATAAAGAATAGAAAGCGTACACGCGATGAAGCTGATTTGGATGAAAGCGAGATGTGCTGTATTGTTTCAATTGGTATGTTTATATAACTATTTTTTTATAAAATTAACTGAAAAGTAAGTTACTAACTCTTGTTTAATATTAGGTGTTGATTGGATAATAACAAAAGTAAAGAACAGTAATGGAGGTGAAAATAATGATGGAAATTTGGAGCTTTTTACGTATTCACCACGGCCTTTATCATTACCTATCAACAATGAATTAATGAATCTGTAACCCGTGATGACTTAATTAAGCCAGTTGAAGATCTTTTGAACAGCAAATCAATTCAAATAAACGAATAAAAGTTTAATCAAGGTGGGATAAAATAAATATAGAAATTTACGGTTAATGTTTGATTGTAAAGTGAAAACATGTTTAAATTATACTTGTAATTAGTGATTTAGTGTTACATATTATCGAAAAATTAATAAAGCATGTTTCATATACAAAATTTTCTTGCAGATTTTTTAAAGCTTTATTCATAGAGAAAGTTGGTTGATGATCAATAGTAACGTGACTAGTCAAATAATACTTGAATTTAATATTCAGATCAGGTGATTAAAGAAAATTATCTTTAAATTATTTATATATTGGCAATAGAAATATCCGAGTTTTTAAGATGTTTAAGATATTACATAAAATTTAAATATGTATATATGTGTTATTACAGATTCTATAAATTCAATAAAAGTATATAATATTATTAAAACGAATATTTTTTTATATAAACTCTAACATGAGATCTCGAGATCTGAAATATTTAAATACTTAAATACTTGTAATTATTATTTGAAATTTACAAAAGTAGTCATAAAATTTTATAAAAGTTTATATTAAAATAATAAGTTTTAATAAAAAAATTTAAAAATAATTAATTACTAATGTGTCTATCAATTTTTAACTTAAATTTTTTTTTTAAAAAAAACCTCGGGATTGAGCAAAATCACCCCTAAATTTTTTTGCTTAGTAAAATGTCTCAAAATCTATCTATATATATGTCTAAACATATATTAACATATTCTCAAAAAAATTATTTTAAAAAATGTAGAATATTTGTTAAATTGATAAAACCTGCAAAAATCACCTAATTTTATGAAGTTTTATCTTTTTTTTTTGTTTTTTCAAAGTTAGATAACTCCACAGAAACAACATTTAAAAATCCATGTATACTGAATATGTTTACATTACTTATTTTCAAATTATTTAGTAAAAAAAAATTTTATTATAAAATTTACTGCTCCGATTGATCAGCGGATTAGCAATTATAGTCTATTACTATAAAAAATGTCTTCTATATAAACTTTCCCAAAAATTGGATCTTATTGGATCTAAATAGAAGAAACGAAGAAATAGCTTCAAAGAATATAATAATAAAGTTTCGTCATCTATTAAGTAGTCGTTCTGGTGACTTGTCATATGAACAATCAAAATTCAATTGAACCTTATTGATCAAAATCTAGACTTTCCCTATGCTGAAATCGGCCCATATGCTTATTATTTCAGAATCAATTGCTCCGGTCTTACAACGGTCTCCATTTCCTAGTTATTGCTATTATTATTTTTACTATCAACTCATAAACCAATCTGGTCTAATGTACTAATGTAACCGTCCTACAGTTGTCTTTTTAATATTCCCCCAAGAATACGAATATCTATTGCTACTTGAAGACACATCTCTTCTAAAGAAAATTTCTTAGTCTTGATTCGATCAAAAATTGAGCCCAGACGGTTAGGCTAATACCTGTGAATGTCATTTGACCCGAGCCTTGTAATCAGAAATATGTTAATACACTTTCTCTGGAAGAAAATTTCGATTAACACATGCAAAGCACAATATCATTCTTACCAGAAGAACTTCCGGATGAAGAACCTGCGGGTGAAGAACTTTCAGAAGAGATTACAGATCCCCCGCCTCACTTTGTTGATCTACAGGCAATAATAACATAGTTTCAAGATTGTAAAAGCCGAAAATGATTTACACGAGATTATATTATCAAAAAGCTCATATCTTTCCTGCCCTTTCCCTTTTTTTATAAAGCGTAGTATCAATAATATCTTTGGGAAGTTTAACCTCATTCGATTGAATTTTACAGTGATTAAGTCGATCCGCCACATTTTGGTTCGGCATTCACGATTTCGTGATATAAACAGACGATGGATTTTTACCCGTCAAATATATTCACATACATATATTTATCAATTAAATAATTTATTCAATTAATTAGAAAATAATTATTTTTATTAAAAGAAATTAAAAAAAGTATGAACAATCAATGCTATTCATGAACTATTTATTTAAATATAAGAATATATATATATAAATTTACAGTATGGGAATTACTTAAATAATAAAAATAAAAATTTAAGATAAAAAATTTGCAAGTCTATCAACAACACTTCCCATGCTCGGTCTCTGATAGATTATAAATAAGAAACATAATTAATATAATTAATATAATAATATAATAATAATATAATAATAATAATAATATGATAATATATACCTTATTAAAATCTTTTTGCCACATTTCGGTAACCAAGTCAAGTAATAATTGTGGATGCCTTAATAATGAATCTATTGGAGGTCGAATTCCTCTATCTCTCACTAAAATAAATTAAAAAATTAAATTACAACTATAATAATTATAATTATAATTAAATAGAATAAATAAATATTTAATCAAACCTGCTTCATATAATTGATGCTCAGAAAAATTTTGATAGGGATAACCATGTTCATTCCATGTCATAATTTCCCAAAATATCAAACCACATGCATATATCTATTATATAATTATTATTTATATTTTATTTAGTAATTATCCATATAAAATATATAAAATGGATGTGAAAATGAATATTTTTTTAATATACATACATCAACCTTTTCTGTATAACTTGGATTTGACTGCCAAAATTCAGGTGCTATATTAATATAAACAAAATTAATATTATAATTCCTGATAATAATAATAATCACTCATGATGATAATAAAAATATATTTACCTTGCCAATTGGGGGTACCACATTGTGTATGTATGCTAGCATTTGCTTTTGGACGAATACGAGCCAAACCAAAGTCATTGATTTTTGCTCGCAAGTCAGATGTTATCTATTATAATTAATTAATTAATTATTCATTTATTTTATAATTACATAATTAATCAATTTTTAATTATAATAATTTATTAAAAAAAATTTACCAATATATTCATAGATTTTAAATCCTAAATTAAACGTAAGAAATATATAAGTAAAACAAAAGTCAATGTGAGCATACATATGCATATATAGATTTATATAGATTTATATAGATTTATATAAATTTATATAAATTTATATAAGTCAATATAAGAAAATAAAAAACCTACTCGATGAATAATACTTGGACGACGCGTATGTAAATAAGTAACGCCTAAAGAAATATCATGCATGAACATAATCTAAAAATAAAAAAAAATCACAGCATTAAAATAAAAGAAAAGAAAATGAAAGAGAAAGAGAAAAACAACAAAAGAATGAAAAAAAAAACCAAACCAAACCTGTCGACCAAAATCAGGTTTTGGAACCTTTCTCATATAATCAAACAAATCGCCATTCTCACATAATTCTGTAACTATACATAAATGTTTGGAATGAGTGCACACGCCCACAAATCTTACTATATTTTCATGTCGTAATTGTCTAATAATAATAATAATAATAATAATAATGATGATATAGAATAATAGAATAATAGAATAATAGAATGATAGAATAATAGAATAATAGATAAATAAAAATGGCTGTAAATAATTAATTTATAATTTAATTAAATATATAAAATTTTTTTAATTACTTTAGAACATGAATTTCGTGTTTAATTTCTTTTAAATCGGATTCACTGAAATTCGTTACACGTAATTCTCCAATAGCAACCGGTTCCTAAATAATATTATAATATTAATATTTTATCTATTATTAAAAATAATAATAAATCACAAATCATAATAAAAAATACTAATAAATAATTACTCCTTTATATTTTCCAGCATAACAATCTTTAAATCCACCTGCACCTAATTTCTTTCCTAGTTCCAATTCATCATATCGAATTTCACTATTTATATCATTATCATCCAGGAATAATGATGTCATATACACTGAACTGATTTTAGTATTCCTTGAATCATTTGATCCATCATTAGAGAACAAACGTGGAGTTGAAGGTGCTGGAATTGGGCGAGTATTTTGTTTCTATAATAAAGAAAATAATAATAATAATTATAATAAATTTATTAGTTAATAATAATTTTATCAATAATAAATTTATTTATTATTAATAATTTACCCAATCTAATAGATTTTGGATTAAAGAAATTTTATCTCTTTCAGCATTTAATCCTATCAATAAATCAATCAATAATGAATGAATGATTAATATTGAATGAATGAATGATTAATATTGAATGAATGAATGATTAATAATTAATAGTGAATAACAAATAATTAGATTATACTAATAATTACCTCGCTCTACACATAAGGCAACCAAATCGGCCCAAGTTTTATCATTAAGAGTTGCCCAATTTTCATTTTCCAAGGCACTATCTATTTTATTATTATTATTTATTATTATCATTATTATTATCATTATTAAGATATCCAATTCCAATTAGATATAATTGATAATTAAAATAAAAATTTATTATAATTTATGTATATTCACCTATATGATGATCGAGAGTTTGAAAAGGTGCCATTTTTTTAATAATAATGATAAAAAAAAAAATAATAGATACGTATATATATATATTTATATAATGTATTTCGTAATTAAATTCCTTAAATATAAATAATGGAAAAAAAAGAAAAATCGATTTCCCTGCATTAAAAAAATTATTTAACCTGTACTTATCCTTACCTATAAATTAAAAAAAATAAATGTTTGTACAACATTCTTCTTTTGTTGGGGAAGACATTCAACATTTATTCATTCATTTTAAAATTTCATTCAACGTTTAAAATTTAGAAATTTGTGACCAATTTTAAAATGAAAATAATCATTCGCAGATAATAAGGATTCCAAAATCATCATTCTATTCATTTAATATATATTATATTGATTATATTGTTTAATGACAAGAATATTAATTAAATATATTATATTTTATATATTAATATTATATTATATTTTATATATTATATTATATTATATTTTATATATTATACAAAATAATTTTAGGCGAATTTTCAACTACATCATCCATGACGACCGTGCGATCTATTTTAATTATTTTCTCCTGAAAAAATCAATCGGGATGTTCACGTTCCACAGTCTATTTGCTTATTTGAACTAGTAAGTATAAAAAAAAACAATGTAAATCTATCCAATATATCCTTAATAGAGATTAGAATATGACAGTTTTATTAATGACTCAAAGGTAATAAAAAATACAATATTAAGAGAAATTTCTAGAATGATTTTAAAATTGTACAATATTATTTATTTATTATTATTATTGTTATTTTCCTACTACTTAATGTTATATTATTTATATTATTATCATTTTTCTAATACTTAATGATATATTTTTCTTTAAACTTGTTAATAAAAAGAATTACAGTAATTACAGTAATTACACCTAACAAGATACCTAACATGCAACTCATAAGTTTAACATAATTCAAATTGTTTTCAAATAAATCCATCTTTAGTTTTAATACTTCGACTTTTAATTCTAACAGTAGATTATAATTTCTCTAAAAATAAAAAAAAAATTAATTTATTAAAATTTTATAAGAATTCAACTACAACTATTATTATGCATCCCAAGAAATTCAATAGTTAAAAAGAACTCACATCTAAAAGTATTAGCTGCAAACCGGATTCCGGTGACATGGATCTCGAGAAATTTACACGATTAGAGCCTCCGTGCTGTCTCCAGAATTCCTTAACTTCAGGGTCATCTTTGTAATCCTAGAAAACCTCAATATAATTAGTGAGACTCGTCATACACGTCAACAATATAATAATAATAATAATAATAATAATAAGTTTACAACACCTTAAAATCAGATAATAAATCACGAGCCTTGTTCACCATGGATTCATCATATAAGTTATCTTTATTGACAATAACTTTTTTGAGTTGTTTCTTCCAATTGATATTTTCGATTTTCCTGTTGGCAAAATCACAAAAATCAGATCTCCATTCTAGAAAATTGGGAAGTGACCNCTTCGACTTTTAATTCTAACAGTAGATTATAATTTCTCTAAAAATAAAAAAAAAATTAATTTATTAAAATTTTATAAGAATTCAACTACAACTATTATTATGCATCCCAAGAAATTCAATAGTTAAAAAGAACTCACATCTAAAAGTATTAGCTGCAAACCGGATTCCGGTGACATGGATCTCGAGAAATTTACACGATTAGAGCCTCCGTGCTGTCTCCAGAATTCCTTAACTTCAGGGTCATCTTTGTAATCCTAGAAAACCTCAATATAATTAGTGAGACTCGTCATACACGTCAACAATATAATAATAATAATAATAATAATAATAAGTTTACAACACCTTAAAATCAGATAATAAATCACGAGCCTTGTTCACCATGGATTCATCATATAAGTTATCTTTATTGACAATAACTTTTTTGAGTTGTTTCTTCCAATTGATATTTTCGATTTTCCTGTTGGCAAAATCACAAAAATCAGATCTCCATTCTAGAAAATTGGGAAGTGACCATTTGGAAGATTCAACTTCCAGACAATAATTATTTCTTGTCTATTCGTAATAACGAAATAAATAGTTATGAAATAGAATACGAAAATAAATGAGATCATGTAAACCTCATGAGATGGTTAAAACGCGTAAAGTTTGATTACTTACTTCATCCATTACGCGAAAATAAAATTGATCAAGTTGAAAATTAGGGTAATTAGGGTAATTAGGTTTTTATCTGTTATTGTCACACAAGATCACACTTTTGACATCCAGATATTCAGATGTTCAGATATTCATCGATTCCACTTTGAAGCTTTTAAACGATGATGATGATGATGATGATGATTATATGATTAATAAATATACACAAGATTGTTTGTATATGAGATTTTTTTTGAAATTGGAAAATGCGGAGTGAAAAATTTCCATTGTATTCTGTGTGAATAATTGATAATTCGTTTTATATAATTACTATATAATTATTGTAACTATTTGTAATTGAAGAATATATAAATCTATATATGTATCTATTTATTATTGTTTTTTGCTTTCCACGCAAGTTTATCATTATTCAATAATAATAATAATAATAATAATAATGATAATAACATTCAATAATAATAATAATAATGATAATAACAACATTCAATAAAATATTACTGAAATAATTGACTTTCTGATACTCCATTAGACTTCATTATTATTAATTATCATAATAATAATAATTATTATTTATTATTATTATTTATTATTATTATTATTATTATTATTATTATTATATTGTTGACGTGTATGACGAGTCTCACTAATTATATTGAGGTTTTCTAGGATTACAAAGATGACCCTGAAGTTAAGGAATTCTGGAGACAGCACGGAGGCTCTAATCGTGTAAATTTCTCGAGATCCATGTCACCGGAATCCGGTTTGCAGCTAATACTTTTAGATGTGAGTTCTTTTTAACTATTGAATTTCTTGGGATGCATAATAATAGTTGTAGTTGAATTCTTATAAAATTTTAATAAATTAATTTTTTTTTTATTTTTAGAGAAATTATAATCTACTGTTAGAATTAAAAGTCGAAGTATTAAAACTAAAGATGGATTTATTTGAAAACAATTTGAATTATGTTAAACTTATGAGTTGCATGTTAGGTATCTTGTTAGGTGTAATTACTGTAATTACTGTAATTCTTTTTATTAACAAGTTTAAAGAAAAATATATCATTAAGTATTAGAAAAATGATAATAATATAAATAATATAACATTAAGTAGTAGGAAAATAACAATAATAATAATAAATAAATAATATTGTACAATTTTAAAATCATTCTAGAAATTTCTCTTAATATTGTATTTTTTATTACCTTTGAGTCATTAATAAAACTGTCATATTCTAATCTCTANAATGTCCAATATTTTTTCTTTTATTTTATTTTTAGGTTTGACAGTATTATTATTATTATTATTATTATTATTATTATTTGTAATGATAAATTAAATGATCAATTCTTTTTTATTTTATTTTATTTTTTATTTACCAATAGACGAAAAAAAGTTTTTTGACTTTTTTATTTTATTTTATTTTTATTTTATTTTTTATTTTATTTTAATAAAATTGTCAAATTGTACTTTTTACAATTACTTACGATCATACTTGCAGTATTATTATTTATTTATTTATTAATTGATTTATTTAATTTACTTTTTTCTTTTTTTTTTTTTTCGCGAAATTTATCTAATTAAATCAATGATATTTTAACGCGTAAAGTTAAAGATTATTTATTTATTTATTTGTTCGATATTTACACGTAATTCTTTAAATTTAACAAGATTGAATCATTAACTTTATCATAAATATTTCTTTCTTTCTTTCCCTTTCTTACATTTTCTTTTCTTTTTTTTTTTACTTTCATGTTCGCAAAGATTTATTAGGATTATTGCTTTTTTTAAAGATTTTATAAATTATAAAATGATGAAAATCCATCGATTACTTGATGTACCAATTATTAATGACGAAGAAGTCAACAACAATGAAAATAATGTTGACAATGTTGATCAAGGAATAGAAAATAACATTTTCAACGCCACCGCCACTATCGTTGATACTATTTCAAAAGATAATAAAGATAAAGATTGCCCATCACGTTTAAATTCACCTTTTGCCTTGTCTTCTACTCTTCAACAAATAAATAATCAACAACAAAATAATCATCAAAATAATCATAATCATCAAAATAATCATCAAAATAATTATCAACAAAAAAATAATCAACTTTTACTTGATAATACTGATTTATGGACTCAATTTTATCGAGCCGACAATGAAATGATAATTACAAAATCGGGCCGATGCATATTTCCTTTATTAAGATTTAAACCCGAAAATCTTGATTCATCTTCTCGATACACTTTTATTCTTGATTTTATTTTAGTTTCTCCGAGTAGATTTCGTTTTAAAAAGGGTAATTGGATTTCGATTGGTCTGGATAAACGAAGATTTTCAATTAACCATTATAACAACAACAATAATAATAATAGTAACAATAACAACAGCAATAACAAGACAAAGAATGGTATGGTCGATGGCCGACCTTTTACACATCCAGATTCTCCGCAATCAGGTTAATAATAATTTATTAAAAAATAATTATTTTATATTAAAAATTTTTATTTATATTTCATTCATTAATATATATATGTATATACATATTTTTTAATATTTAAATAGGAGCATATTGGACTCGATTCGGTGTATTCTTTCCTAAAATCAAACTCACCAATCGACCACGTCATAATCCCACATTTCGTGACTCCAAAAAACATAACAGTAACAATAGCAATAATAATAATCGCTCACGAAAAATCGAGGATGAATTTAATACCACCCTTCCCGATGGTCATTTTTGTTTAACCTCGTTTCATAAATATCAACCTCGAGTAAAAATGATTAAACATTCAACCACAACTTTTGAAAATGATGAAGAATCTTTCTTCACTTTTAAAGAAACCACCTTCATTGCTGTGACTCATTACCAAAATGAAACTGTGAATACTCTCAAGAAAAATAATAATCCTCATGCTAAAGGTTTTAAAGATTTTAAAGATATTGAAGATATTAAAGATATGAGAAATAATTATAATAATGATGATGATAATAATAATAATAATAATAATGGTGCTAGAAATGATAGAAATGATAGCAGTAATGATAGTAGTATTATTGGTGGTGGTTGTGGTGGTGATAACGATGATGAATTATTATTATCTTGTTCCTCTTCTTCGGATGAATCCAATAATGAAAACTTTTTTCAAGATGAATTGGATTTTAGTGATGTTGAAAATGATGAAAATGTCGAAAATGTCGAAAATGCTGAAAATGTTGAAAATGTTGAAAATGTAAAAAATGTTAAAAATGTTGAAAACGAAAGTTCTGAAAGTTCATTTCAAGAAGAATTTTCTAATCTTTCATTCAATTACTCTACTAATCATTATAATTCCAATAATAACTCTTCTTCCAATAATTCTTCTTCTAATCGTTCTTCTTCTAATAACAATACTATCAACAACAACAATAATATCGTCAACAATAATATTAACAATACATGGTGGAAACAATCTTCTAGAGATTCTCCAATAAAATCAAAAAAACGAATATTACCAGCTGATGAATATCACTTGCGACAAACTACTATTAATCAATTTGGTGGTGGAAGAGTAAAAGTTGTCAAGACAACATCTTTTATGACACAAAAACAAAAGGATAATAATAATAATAGTAGTAGTAATAATAATAATAATAATAATCATCATCATTTATTTGAAAGAAAAGAAATTCTTCTTCATCCTAATATTTCTACTTATATTCCCACCTCTATTCCCACTTCTATTCCCACTTCTATTTCTAATCCTCCTATTGTCACCTCTATTAATAGAAATACTATAAATATCGAGAATATTAATAATAATAATAATAATAATGAATCAAGGCAAAAACGACCAAGGTTTGATAAATCAATTTCCGTACCAAATTATCATAAAGTTGGTCAAAATTTTCTTCGTCCAAATACTCCGAATGAATATCATAATAGTAATAGTAAACCTGTCGCACCTTTTAACGAATTTCCACGAAATTTCGATAATAACAATAATAATAATGATGAAAATAATAACGAAGGTTTTATTAAACGACTTCAACAAACACAACAACAACGACGACGACAACAACAACCACAACAAAAAACACCGCGATCAAAATTTCAATTTGGTTCTTCTCTTCTTCCATCACTATCTTCTTCATCTCCTTCTTTATCATGTTCATCTTCTCATAATAATAAATTATCATCTCAACGAGGAGTTTATTCTACTCCAATTACACCTGCTACCACTAGAAATGATTATTTTTCTTCAACTATCAAAATTAATAATAATAATAATAATAATAATAATAATAATAATAATAATACCAATATTGACGTTACTAATAATACGACTACCAATAATGATACTACCAATAATAATATGATAACAACAAATATTTATACATCTCGTCTTGAACGTGCTGAAGATGAAAATAAAAAATTGAGAGAATTCATTAGAGAAAGATATGGTTTGGAAGCTGAAAAAGAAGCTGATGTTGTAGTTGCTTTTGGGAATAATACTGAATTATTATCATTTAATAATAATTATTATTATTATAACAATAAATAATTATAATAATTATAATTACTGATAATAATAACAATAATAAAAGTAATGACATTCATTTATTTTTATTATTGTAATAGATATTATATTATTAAAGATTCTTTTTTTTTTTAAAAAAAAATTTTTATATTTGCCATTTACATTTTTTCGGATTTTAAATAAATGCGAATATTCATTAAACTTTTGAATTTTTTTTTAATAATTATTTTAATTTCAAAATTTAGTTTTTTTTTCGAATTTTAGTTTTTTTTTCTTAATTTCGACACTGTATTATTATTATTATTTGAATACTCTGAATTAAAATTTATTATTTAAAAATTTTAAACAATTTAAAGACATGGTAAAGTACAATCGATTTAAAGACATGGTAAAGTACAATAACAAATGTTGACTAACTTCTCTAAACAACTTTTAAACAATTAATAACTTTCGAAACCAACTTTTATAACCAAAAAAAAAAATTCAAAAATTTTTACGTGTGACGGATTCTACCGTATTATAAAATACAATAAATAAATGATAGTTTCGCACTCTAAAATAACATATTCTACGTTTATTATAATGTTGTATATAAATGCTAAAAAAACCAAAAATGATATATAATATAGAATAAAAATGTTCAAACAAATAAAATACTTTTTTTTAATAAAGTTACCCGAAAAAATATTCTTAAAATAAAAAATACGAAACAATCTTAAAAACGGCTAAAATGTCATTACAAATTAAAAAAGAGACATTGAATAATGTTAAACGAGCTACGTAATATAATTCTACCTCTCGCTTTTAGTTTATTTATTTTGACAAGTGTAAAAAAATGTTAAAAGATGAGCTATTCAAGAAAATGAATTATCAACAAAAGCCATTACAACTTACCTTGAATAAAGTAACTATATAATAGAAATTAATAAATAGAAGATCCGATATATTCAAAAAAAAAGAAAGAAAGAAAGAAGATTACCATTTTTTGGGAACTCGTATGCCAACACATTTTGAATAACATTATTTTCCAAAGATTTTTTTAAAACTAATTGTAAATAAATAAATATGATAAGTAAACGTTTCCAAAGTAGTATCCGTTAATAGAGAAAAGAAAGTTACCATTTTTGGAAATTTGTATGTTATTCAAATTTGACTTCGTACGTTCGTTTGTTTGTTCGAAGGGAATATCTGTATAAAATAAATAAAAGAAGTAAATAAGCATAAATTAATAAGTTTTTCATCATTTCAGTAAAAACAAACAAACAGAAATATAAAAAAAATCAAAAAAAATAGAAATTGCGTGTCTGTTTCCGGGAGTTCTACAATCAATTCTTCAATTCTACATCGTCAGTTGTTGTTTTTATATCCACATAATCCACATCAGCTATTCAATAAATTAAATATTATTATTTACTATTAACTTCAGATAAGAAAAAATTCGATCAATAAGATACCTTAATAATCATCCATTATAGAAGGATGATCATCTATTGAGTCAAAATAATCATCCATTAAAAAGGTGGGAGGTAAAATTATTATGCCTCTTTTTTCTTGTAATTTATTAAGTTCATCACGGCGGACTTGGAGCAATTCTTTAGGAGAAAATCTCTGATTTGAGAAATTTTTGTGCTTTAATTTGAGTTCCTCCAGTTTCTCCCATTCACTAAAAAAAAAAATCAATATTAATTAATATCCAAAGTAAAATAATTGAAAATTCTTAAGGATAATGAAATACATACGAATCTTCATATGGAGAAGGTTTGGTTTTTGATCGCAGAAATTTATAAGTATCATATTCGTCATTTCTGCCGGGCTTTTGCTTTTTGTCATAAGAATGTCGATGAAGCCCATCAATAAAGCGCACCTGTAATTAAAAAAAAATTTAAAATCAATTTTTTAAAAAAATGTATTATAAAAGAAATTAATCAGATATATAAACATATACTTACTCCAGTATTACGTTTTCTTAAATCTTTTCGATCTTGTTTAGATACTGGATCTCCAAGAAATTTCTCCTTAATCTCCTTTGTATATCGAGAAGACAAATCTTCCGCCATTTCATTATTAANCGGACTTGGAGCAATTCTTTAGGAGAAAATCTCTGATTTGAGAAATTTTTGTGCTTTAATTTGAGTTCCTCCAGTTTCTCCCATTCACTAAAAAAAAAAATCAATATTAATTAATATCCAAAGTAAAATAATTGAAAATTCTTAAGGATAATGAAATACATACGAATCTTCATATGGAGAAGGTTTGGTTTTTGATCGCAGAAATTTATAAGTATCATATTCGTCATTTCTGCCGGGCTTTTGCTTTTTGTCATAAGAATGTCGATGAAGCCCATCAATAAAGCGCACCTGTAATTAAAAAAAAATTTAAAATCAATTTTTTAAAAAAATGTATTATAAAAGAAATTAATCAGATATATAAACATATACTTACTCCAGTATTACGTTTTCTTAAATCTTTTCGATCTTGTTTAGATACTGGATCTCCAAGAAATTTCTCCTTAATCTCCTTTGTATATCGAGAAGACAAATCTTCCGCCATTTCATTATTAATAATTCGTCCCCTGTAAAATCAAATTATTTTATATATATATATAATGTAATACTTTTCAATTTAATTAATTCAATTTTATACCTGCCCCCCAAGAGTGAATTTAAGTACGGGGCATATCTATTTTCCATTCGTCGTCCTATTTTTTGTAAAAATGATTATTTTTAATAAAATATTAAATACGTATATATATAACTTTAATGCAATATGAAATGCATGTTAATTATATACTAACTTTGCCTGGTGAGTGAAATTTGCCCCATGCTGGCCGTTTTCTTTGGGATTATGATCGCCGGATGGGTAACCTGAGGTCCACGGATCGGATCTTCATACCTATTATAACATATTATTATAATAATATTTAATATTTTAATATCTTTAATATCACCAAAATATTAAAGAAATTAATATAATATACTTACTCTTCATCTGCAACGCTACTAGGTCTTGATGATGAAGGTGATGGGAACGAAAAAGAGGCATCAAGTTTATTTAAAAAGCTGTTATTAATCATATTTTTAAACTAAAGAAACGAAGAAAAAGAGGTGAAAGAATAAAAGTGAAATAAGTAGTAGTAAAAAGAAAAGAAGTAGAAGTAAAGGAAGTAAAAAAGGTGAAAGAGGAAGAAATAAAAGGAAAAGTAGGAAAGAAAAATTTTGACATTAAGGAGATAACAATAGTAAAAGGAAAGGAGAAGAAAAAGCAAAAGTTTAATAAAGAATAATAGTTAATAACAGTTTGAAAAGAAGTAATTTCGCAAGAAAAATGCATTTTTTACATATACTTACAATATTTTTTAATAACGGTAAAGTTTTAAAAAGAGTTTTAAAGAAAAAAAAATCAAAAAATATAAACAATAAATAATTTTTTACGCGATCTATATCACGTGATCGAAATACAATGATTGGGCGATCAAATGACTATTCACGGAATTGTCACGAGACTTTAATTTCGATTTTAAAAAATGCCTTGGCAATTTCAAAGATTTATTGATACAATACAATTTTTTTATGTTATATATCAAATATGTGATGATTTTGATATTATCTTAACTATATCTAAATGTTTAGCAACTATTCACTCCAATAATTCGAACTTATTTTTTGAGCTAATTCATTCATTATTGTGATTTGCTTTATAATTAACTGTATTTTGAAATTCACAATATTTGTTTCTCTAGTAAGTTAGAACATATAAGATCTTGTGTTTTGAATTTTCTAATTTGATTGTTAATGAATTTCAAAATTGAAAATTAGATTTTCTATTTTATTATTTTTTTAATTATTATTTTTTTAACTTCAAATATTCTAGATGTTTCAGAACCATTTTCTAATGATGCCGGAATAATCAATAGAATGGAAGATGGTTTGAATTCAATTAATTAATTTCTTTTTCTTTATTTAATTCCGTGGCGGCTAATTTTATCATTCTATTTTTTAGTGATGGTGACGAACTGGCACAATCTAATGCATCTAACATAACCGATAGGCGTTATATGTCTCATTTTGTTCTTTTAGTTACATATATATTTTTATTGCTTACACCATTTCTTTTACTCTAGATAATATAAGTTCCCAAAGGCAGGATTTAACTAACATTTAAAGATCAACCTGGAACAAAAAATCTTCCAAGATATCTGCATATTTAAGCTGGAAGATAAGTAAAATATATTAAAAAACTAAAAAATAAGGTTTAGATATTATAATATACATTTAAAATTACTTTAATTAGGGGGAAGAACAAATAATGGATAATTTTATGATATATTTAATGAATATATTTATTCATGATAATTGATAAATTTTTGTCTCGATTTTTTTATATATGATATATACTTTATATTATAAATTGGAAACTTATAGTAGCATCTATATTTAATCTATATTTGAAAATCGACATCATATCGCTCAAAAAAAAAATAAAAATAACAATAACAATAATAATCGTTCACGAAAAATCGAGTATGAATTTAATACCGACCATTTTTGTTTAACCTCGTTTCATAAATATAAACCTCGAGTATAAATAGTGAAACATTCAACCACAACTTTTGAAAATGATGAATAATCTTTCATTCAATTACTATAATCATTCTTCTTCTTCCAATAATTCCGCTTCAAATCGTTCTCCTTCCAATAATTTTGCTTCTAATCGTTCTTTTTCTTCCAATAATTCTACTTCTAATCGTTCTTCTAATAATTCTAATAACAATAATATCATCAACACAATAATATCGTCGACAATAATATTAACAATACATGGTGGAAACAATCTTCTGAAGATTCTCCAGCAAAACCAAAAAAACGGTTATTACAATGAATTTCACTTGCGACAACTACTATTAACCAATTTGGTGGTGGAAGAGTAAAAGTTGTCAAGACAACATCTTTTATGACATAAAAACAAAAAGATAATAATAATCATCATCATAATTCATTTGAAAGAAAAAAGAAATTCTTCACCTTTATTCCTTCTATTCCCACATCTATTTCTAATTTTCCTATTGTTAATAGAAATACTATAACTTTTTGTGATGATTCTCGTTCTCGTTTTGTAAATATGGAGAATGATAATAATAATAATAATAATATATCAATTTCCGCACCAAATTATCATAAAGTTGGTCGTCCAAATACTCCAAACGAATACCATGGTAGTAGTAAATATTTTACACCTTTCGAATTTCGATAATAACAATAATAATAACAATAATGATGAAAATAATAACGAAGTTTTTATTAAACAACTTCAACAAACACAACAACAACAACAAAAAACACCACGATCAAAATCTTCATCTTCTCGTAATAATAATAATAATAATAATAATAATAAATAATAATAATAAATAATAATTATTATTATTATGATAATTAATAATAATGAAGTCTAATGGAGTATCAGAAAGTCAATTATTTCAGTAATATTTTATTGAATGTTGTTATTATCATTATTATTATTATTATTGAATGTTATTATCATTATTATTATTATTATTATTATTATTGAATAATGATAAACTTGCGTGGAAAGCAAAAAACAATAATAAATAGATACATATATAGATTTATATATTCTTCAATTACAAATAGTTACAATAATTATATAGTAATTATATAAAACGAATTATCAATTATTCACACAGAATACAATGGAAATTTTTCACTCCGCATTTTCCAATTTCAAAAAAAATCTCATATACAAACAATCTTGTGTATATTTATTAATCATATAATCATCATCATCATCATCATCATCGTTTAAAAGCTTCAAAGTGGAATCGATGAATATCTGAACATCTGAATATCTGGATGTCAAAAGTGNTCGATAATAACAATAATAATAACAATAATGATGAAAATAATAACGAAGTTTTTATTAAACAACTTCAACAAACACAACAACAACAACAAAAAACACCACGATCAAAATCTTCATCTTCTCGTAATAATAATAATAATAATAATAATAATAATAATAATACTTATTATAATAATAATACTAATAATAATATGACAACAACAAATATTTATACATCTCGACTTGAACGTTCTGCAGATGAAAATAGAAATCGAGAGAATTCATTAAAGAAAGATAGAAGCTGAAAAAGAAACTGATGTTGTAGTACTTTTGGGAATAATGTTGAATTATTATCATTTAATAATAATAAAATTACTGATTATATATGTAATAAATAATTATATTATAATATCATAATAATAATTATTATTATTATTTACTTTAAATAAATGCGAATATTCATTAAAACTTTTGAACTTTTTTTTTCTCAATTTCGATACAATGATCGAAAAGATTGCATACTGTATTATTATTATAAAAATTTTATTTGGTATTTTAATTTTAAACAATTTTTAAACACTTTTGAATCCAACTTCCATAACCAAAAAAATCAAGAAAAATGTAATGTAACAATTATAATTATTGATAATAATAATAATTTTATGTAATAAATAATTGATGATGATAATAATAATAATTATATGTAATAAATAATTATATTATTATATCATAACAACAACAATAATAATACAGTCCTTCATTATAACGAAGTCTCGATATAATAAAAATACTCTCGTTATAACGAATCAACCATCAAGTTTTCTGAATTCTTCGTTATCTTGCTATAACGCTAGAGCGTTGAACGGTTACTTCGTTGTATTGAAGGTTGACTGTTATAAAGGTAATGATATTTATTTATTTTTGTAATAGATATTGTATTACAGATTTTTATAATTTCCGATTTTTAGTTTTTTTTTCTCAATTTCGATATGATCGAAAAGGTTGCATACTGTATTATTATTATTGTTATTTGGTGATGAATACTCAGAATTAAAATTTAATATTTAAAAATTTTATTTAGAATTTTAATTTTAAACAATTCAAAGTACAATAACAAATGCTAAACAACTAACAACTTTTGAAACAGCTTCTATAACCAAAAAAAAAAAATTCAAGAAAAATGTAATATGTGACGGATTTTACCTCATTATGAAATGCAATAAATAAATGCTTTTAATTATAGTTTCGCACGTTTATTATAATATGTGTACACAAATACTAAAAAAAGCAAAAAAAAATGAGATACATGTATAATATAGAATAAAAATGTTCAATTTGATTAATAAAATTACCCGAAAAAATATTCTTAAAATAAAAAATACGTAACTACATAATAGAAATTAATAAATAGAAGATCTGATATATTCAAAAAGAAAGAAAGAAAGATTACCATTTTTTAGGAACTCGTTCGCCAACACATTTTGAATAACATTGCTTTCCAAAGATTTTTTAAAACTAATTGTAAATAAATAAATAAGATAAGTAAACGTTTCCAAAGTAGTATCCATTAAATAGAAGAAAAGAAAGTTACCATTTTTGGAAATTTGTATGTTATTCAAATTTGACTTCGTACGTTCGTTTGTTTGTTCGAAGGGAATATCTGTATAAAATAAATAAAAGAAGTAAAATTAATAAGTTTTTCATCATTTCAGTAAAAACAAACAAACAGAAATATAAAAAAAAATAAAAAAAAAATAGAAATCGCGTGTCTGTTTCCGGGAGTTCTACAATCAATTCTTCAATTCTACATCATCAGTTGTTGTTTTAATATCCATATAATCCACATCAGCTATTCAATAAATTAAATATTATTATTTACTATTGACTTCAGATAAGAAAAAATTTGATCAATAAGATACCTTAATAATCATCCATTACGGAAGGATGATCATCTGGTGAGTCAAAATAATCATCCATTAAAAAGGTGGGAGGTAAAATTATTATGCCTCTTTTTTCTTGTAATTTATTAAGTTCATCACGACGGACTTGGAGCAATTCTTTAGGAGAAAATCTCTGATTTGAGAAATTTTTGTGCTTTAATTTGAGTTCCTCCAGTTTCTCCCATTCACTAAAAAAAATCAATATTAATTAATATCCAAAGTAAAATAATTGAAAATTCTTAAGGATAATGAAATACATACGAATCTTCATATGGAGAAGGTTTGGTTTTTGATCGCAGAAATTTATAAGTATCATATTCGTCATTTCTGCCGGGCTTTTGCTTTTTGTCATAAGAATGTCGATGAAGCCCATCAATAAAGCGCACCTGTAATTAAAAAAAAATTTAAAATCAATTTTTTAAAAAAATGTATTATAAAAGAAATTAATCAGATATATAAACATATTCTTACTCCAGTATTACGTTTTCTTAAATCTTTTCGATCTTGTTTAGATACTGGATCTCCAAGAAATTTCTCCTTAATCTCCTTTGTATATCGAGAAGACAAATCTTCCGCCATTTCATTATTAANTGAGTCAAAATAATCATCCATTAAAAAGGTGGGAGGTAAAATTATTATGCCTCTTTTTTCTTGTAATTTATTAAGTTCATCACGACGGACTTGGAGCAATTCTTTAGGAGAAAATCTCTGATTTGAGAAATTTTTGTGCTTTAATTTGAGTTCCTCCAGTTTCTCCCATTCACTAAAAAAAATCAATATTAATTAATATCCAAAGTAAAATAATTGAAAATTCTTAAGGATAATGAAATACATACGAATCTTCATATGGAGAAGGTTTGGTTTTTGATCGCAGAAATTTATAAGTATCATATTCGTCATTTCTGCCGGGCTTTTGCTTTTTGTCATAAGAATGTCGATGAAGCCCATCAATAAAGCGCACCTGTAATTAAAAAAAAATTTAAAATCAATTTTTTAAAAAAATGTATTATAAAAGAAATTAATCAGATATATAAACATATTCTTACTCCAGTATTACGTTTTCTTAAATCTTTTCGATCTTGTTTAGATACTGGATCTCCAAGAAATTTCTCCTTAATCTCCTTTGTATATCGAGAAGACAAATCTTCCGCCATTTCATTATTAACAATTCGTCCCCTGTAAAATAAAATTATTATTATTATATATATATATATATATATATATAATGTAATACTTTTCAATTTAATTAATTCAATTTTATACCTGCCCCCCCCAAGAGTGAATTTAAGTACGGGGCATATCTATTTTCCATTCGTCGTCCTATTTTTTGTAAAAATGATTATTTTTAATTATTAAATATGTATATATATAACTTTAATGCAATATGAAATGCATGTTAATTATACTAACTTTGCCTGGTAAGTGAAATTTGCCCCATGCTGGCCGTTTTCTTTGGGATTATGATCGCCCTGAGGTCCACGGATCGGATCTTCATACCTATTATAATAATATTTAATATTTTAATATCTTTAATATCACCAAAATATTAAAGAAATTAATATAATATACTTACTCTTCATCTGCAACGCAACTAGGTTTTGATGATGAAGGTGATGGGAACGAAAAAGAGGCATCAAGTTCATTTAAAAAGCTGTTATTAATCATATTTTTAAACTAAAGAAAAGAAGAAAAAGAGGTGAAAAAAAAATAAAAATGAAATAAGTAGTAGTAAAAAGAAAAAGAAATAGAAAGTAAAGGAAGTAAAAATAGAAGTAAAAAAGGTGAAAGAGGAAGAAATAAAAGGAAAATTAGGAAAGAAAAATTTTGACATTAAGGAGATAACAATAGTAAAAGGAAAGGAGAAGAAAAAGCAACAGTTTAATAAAGAATAATAGTTAATATCTTTGCAAGAAAAATACATTTTTACATATGCTTACAATATTTTTTAATAACGGTAAAAGTTTTAAGGAAAAAAAAATCAAAAAAAAATAAACAAAATAAACGCGATCTCTATCACGTGATCGAAATACAATAATTGGGCGATCAAATGACTAAGTCACGAGATCGGATGAAATCCAATAATGATTCAAGATGAATTGATATGGAAAATGATGAAAATGTCGAAAATGTCGAAAACGATGAAGATTCATTCAATTACTTTACTGATCAATCTTCTCCCAATAATTCTTTTTCTAATCGTTCTTCTTATAATTCTAATAAAAATAATATCATCAACAACAATAATATCGTCAACAATAATATTAACAATAAATGGTGGAAACAATCTTCTGAAGATTCTCCAAAAAACTGATTATTACAATGAATTTCACTTGCGACAACTACTATTAACCAATTTGGTGGTGGAAGAGTAAAAGTTGTCAAGACAACATCTTTTATGACGTAAAAACAAAAAGATAATAATAATCATCATCATCATAATTCATTTGAAAGAAAAAAGAAATTCTTCACCTTTATTCATTCTATTCCCACATCTATTTCTAATATTCCTATTGTTAATAGAAATACTATAACTTTTTGTGATGATTCTCGTTCTCGTTCTCGTTCTCGTTTTGTAAATATGGAGAATAATAATAATAATAGTAATAATGCATCAAGACAAAAATGACCAAAGTCAAAATTTTCTTTGTCCAAATACTCCAAATGAATATCATAGTAGTAGTAAATCCATTGAGCCTTCGAATTTCCTGATAATAACATTAATGATGAAATAAATTCTCTCTATTCTCATCTTCAAAAGACGAGATGTATAAATATTTGTTGTTTTCATATTATTATTTATCATTATTGGTAGTCGTATTATTAGTAACGTCAATATTAGTAGTATTATTATTATTATAATTGAAGAAAAATAATCATTTCTAGTGGTAGCAGGTGTAATTGAAGTAGAATAAACTCCTCGTTGAGATGATAATTTATGAATAAGATTTTGATCGTGTTTTTTGTTGTTGTGTTTGTTGAAGTTGTTTAATAAACCTTCGTTATTATTTAAAGATATGGTTTTGAAGCTGAAAAAGAAGCTGATGTTGTAGTTACTTTTGGGAATAATTTTGAATTATTATCATTTAATAATAATAATTATTATTATTATAACAATAAATAATTCAAATAAATGCGAATATTAATTAAAACTTTTGAATTTTTTAGTTTTTTTCTCAATTTCGATACAATGATAGAAAAGGCATACTGTATTATTATCATCATTTTTATTTAATATTTTAATTTTAAACAATTTAAAGACATGATAAAGTACAATAACAAACGCTAAACAACTAATAACTTTCGAAATCAACTTCTATAAGAGATTATATAGATTTTCATTCGTTTTTTTTTAAAAAAAATAATTTTATATTTCATTATTTACTTTTTTTCGAATTTTTAAATAAATGCAAAACTTTTGAATTTTTTTTAATAATTATTTTACTTAATTTCAAAATTTAGTTTTTTTTTTTTTTAAATTTAAAATTCCCGATTTTAGTTTTTTTTTCTCAATTTCGCATACTGCATCATTATTGTTGTTATTTGATTATGAATACTCAGAATTAAAATTTAATATTTAAAAATTTTATTTAGNTAATAATTATTATTATTATAACAATAAATAATTCAAATAAATGCGAATATTAATTAAAACTTTTGAATTTTTTAGTTTTTTTCTCAATTTCGATACAATGATAGAAAAGGCATACTGTATTATTATCATCATTTTTATTTAATATTTTAATTTTAAACAATTTAAAGACATGATAAAGTACAATAACAAACGCTAAACAACTAATAACTTTCGAAATCAACTTCTATAAGAGATTATATAGATTTTCATTCGTTTTTTTTTAAAAAAAATAATTTTATATTTCATTATTTACTTTTTTTCGAATTTTTAAATAAATGCAAAACTTTTGAATTTTTTTTAATAATTATTTTACTTAATTTCAAAATTTAGTTTTTTTTTTTTTTAAATTTAAAATTCCCGATTTTAGTTTTTTTTTCTCAATTTCGCATACTGCATCATTATTGTTGTTATTTGATTATGAATACTCAGAATTAAAATTTAATATTTAAAAATTTTATTTAGTATTTTAATTTTAAACAATTTAAAGTACAATAACAAATGTTAAACAACTAATAACTTTCGAAACCAACTTCCATAACCAAAAAAAAAATTCAAGAAAAATGTAATATGTGACGGATTCTACCTTGTTATAAATGCAATAAACAAATGCTTTGTGATTGTTTCGCACTCTAAAATAGCATATTCTTTTATTATAATATGTGTATATAAATGTTAAAAAAAAAATTCGACAATTGATTATTCAGGAAAAAAAATGAAAACTAAAAAATGATATATAATATAGAATGAAAAATGTACAAATGATTGTGTTATGAAATAAATACTTTTTTTTAATAAGTTACCCGAAAAAATATTCCGAAAAAATACTTTTTTAAATAAAGTTACCTGAAAAAATATTCTTAAAATAAAAAAAATACGAAGCAATCTTAAAAACGACTTAAATGTCATTACAAATTAAAAAAGGAAATAAAAAAATGACATTTCAAAACAAGTCCACCACTCGAAAATAAAGTAACTAAATCATGTTAAACGAGCTACATAATACAATTCCACTTTTCACTTTTAGTTTATTTACTTTTACAAGCATAAAAAAATGTTAAAAGATGAACTATTCAAGAAAATGAGTTATCAACAAAAGCCATTCTTAAATAAAGTAACTATAAAATAGAAATTCATGATGAAAATTTAATAAAATTAAATAGAAGATCCGATATATTCAAAAAAAAAAAGAAAAGATTACCGTTTTTTGGGAACTCGTACACCAACACATTTTGAATAACATCTCTTTCCAAATATTTAATTATAAATAACAGGAAATTTTTAAAGGTAAAATATTTCAAAAATTTGTCTCATTAAATTTTTGGAGTTATACACCACCTTCGCAAATTTTCAAAATGTAAATTTCCAAAATTTTCTATTTTCAAAAATATTTTCGTAAATCTCTGTTTATTTTTGAAGGTATTTTCAAAATTTATATACAAAGTATTTTAATATTTTTTAGATTCTTTCCGAAGCTAAATGATTAATTGCAAAAAATAAATCACATATTGTAATGATATTATTATTGTATGTTAATTATAAATTTGGTTTATTTTTATAATTATTTTATTAATTTCATAAATTTTCAGAATATTCTATATAATTATATATATTTTATTTTTCTAATTTTTTATTATTCTTCATCATCTTTATCTTCACCTCCATTGTCATTGTCATTGTCACTACCATCATCATTGTTATTGTCATTATCATCACCTTTATTGTTGTTATCTTTATCATTGAAACATTCCTCACTATCTTTATTTGTTTTTCTTTTTTTATTAAAAGCTCTGTAGACTTTCTTTAATGCAATTTTGCAGATTTCTGTAAGTGGAGGTATTACAATATCAATATTCTCAAGTTCTTTATTTTTTCATTCTTTTCTAGCTCTTTGAAAAGGTGCACAAGTGAAAAAATAATTCTTGTACCTCCATTTCATATGTGAGAATTTCTTTATTTGTAATTTTAGTCTATATTTTATTTAATTAGTATTTTTTCAGAATTATTCAAATTTTTTTTAAGCAAATTAATTATTTTTTCAGTTACTCTTATTTCTCCATTATTGAATTTAATAATTAGAGATCCAATCCTTAATCCTATCAGAATATCCGGATCTATATTTTCAAAGAGGATTTACCGTAAAGTTCCGCGATCGGCATCATATGGATTTTAATCTAAAAACATGTTATAAAATAGATTATGGATGACGACTTTAATCTCGTGTAACATATCATGTTTTATACAATACAATACAATTTTTTATTTATGCAAATTATATTTTTATGTTGGATATCAATAACTTTAAGACAAATATATATTAACTATATCTTAGTAACCATTCACATGTTTCCTCCAATAATTCAAACTCATTTTTTTGAGCTAATTCATTTATTCTTGTGATTAACTTTATAATATCATCCGCGTTAACCGTACTCCGAAATTCACTTCCGCATTCACAATATTTGTGTAAATTCCCTTCTCTTGTAAGTTTACATTTAGAACATATAAGATCTTGCGTTTGGAATTTTCCAATTTGATTGTTTATGAATTCCAAAAGTGCAAATTGAAGTTTACTTGGATTTAATTTCGCATCACAATTAATACAATTAGGATAGCCAATGTCGATGGCCTGAATGCTCTTGCAATCAGTGCATTCGATATTACCAACTTTAAGATTATTTTCAAGCTTGAATTTTTTAACATTGTCAGTATACGCACTTATCCTTAAGAGATTACAACAATTTTGCTTGTTGGTCCAGCTTTCGTCTGGTCCTATTGCAACCTCTATGACTGCGCAAATCAAATTGAGAAATAGTATCCCTTCGTTATGAATCTTTTGCGCATTTTCCACTTCTGTAAGGATATCCCTTCTTAGCAGGCTCTTTTTAAATTCGTAATTAATGGGATTCGTGATAAAATTAAGGATATCATCCATCAATGTATCAAATTTGCTTTGTAATTGTTCGGAGAGCAAGTCTATTATCGTCCATTTTTTATCCACATAATTTGGATGATGCAATAAAGTACTGCTAAAATTTTTCGGATCGATCCAAAGGATATTAGTCCATATGTTTTTAAAATCCAATTCTAAAGATTTAAAGACAGGCTTTCTCTGAATATAAGACTTGAAAGAGTTCTGATATGTCATGGCTAAATCTCGGCGTCTTTTAGGTGATGCGATTATAATTTTATAAAAATTGCCATAAATAACTTGATCTCCAAGTTTTTTGATCTCGCCCATAAGTTGCATTACCTATTTAAATTGGTTATTAATATTGAATTTTGTAAATATTAAAATCAAATAAACAAATATATATAAATATATTGTATTTACCACTTTCTTCATCAAAAGCCGCATCAGTCCATATATGGTATGATCATAGAATTTAGATTCGTTTGTTCGAAGCCATGATTCCAAATTTTGAATCAAATCTTTAGCGAATTTATTATTATTAGTGTAGCCTTCATTGAACCAGTCTTTAACCATAGTTTTAAGAGCAGTAAATGTTGCTTGAGGTATCTCATCTCCAAAAATCCTTGAAGTTCCTTCAATTTGATTGATCGAAGATGATTCAAGTATCGTGTTCACAATCAAATTATTCAACCTGATTTCAAAGCACAAACTCTTGTATACTCCAGGATTATTAGAACAAAAGTCGTAATCTAATTCATCATTAGGATGTAAATATTCATCCTGTTCTCGACCACTACCAAGGTCAGGTTTAGGAGAATTCGACCACCAAAGTATAACATCTCCTTTTATTAAGCGTCGAGCAAATAAAATATCGATGGTCAAGATTTTGTTATCTTCGTTAATATTGCATAGAGGTAAATTCGCGTCTCTTGCTTTATCGATCTTATTCTTAATTACTGATCCGACTTGAAAATATCTGACAAACATCAACTCAACCGCGTGCTCTTGCCAATCAAATGTTTGAAAGGTATCATTTGACTTTATATTCATTGTGGGAAACTCTCGTAAAACTTTTGCTCCTTCTTCAATTAGATCACGGCAATTGTATGGAGATTGCATTATAAAAATTGTTGGCCCATGTCTTTCATTCTGGTATTCCCGAAGTATTTTTGTCAAGTCTTTTGTAAATTGTTTAGTATTGTCCAAGTGAGGAACCACCTCAAATACGAGTTCGTCATGAACTTTAAATATTTCAGAAATAATTTCACAGTTATCTTGTAAATTATCTAATGAACTTTTATATTTTGAAGACATATTTCTAAATAAATAATTACTCGCTGTTGTCCTTTTACCCACAAAGAAGACCTTCGCCTTATTACTTCGAGTAGAAAATAAACCATATATTTGACGATCTCCAGACATAATGTGGTATAAATATAAATAATTAATTTGTTGGTCTCGTAAATACAATTCGTAATTTTCCGGTCTTTTGATATTTCTAATGTCCAATCCTTTTCTAAATGCAGATCTAAGTATATCGACCTTCGCTGAATGTTTGTTGATAATATTGCCAACCTCTATTAAAGCACGATCCAATAGGGATACTTGTGTTTCGTAAACACCTTCAGTGAGAGAATCATTAAAAATGTCATCAAGAAAATACTTATTTTCTTTATACGTCGATTCAAGCATATTCACTTCAAATAAATTGAATCGTTCTTGAGACCTAGGCAAAGTACGGTTTACTTTGGCCACATTTCCCTTAATTCCAGTCATTTCATTTATTTCTTTCGGGAGAGTTTTTGACTTGTAATTAATAAAGAATCTTCTTGGAACAATAAGACGGATTGATTGAAGTGCCCTTCCTATAAGAACCCACATAATAAAATCTCCGGGCGTTTTGGTTTCGTCTATATGTAGAATTTCCCATACAACATCTTTGTTGAAGAAATCTTCTAAAGAAATTTTATCAATTTTATCGATAGCATTATGTCCTTCGGCAGTTTTATTTGTATTCATTTGTTTTTTGCCTTTTGTTGAAGTAATGTGTGATCGACTCATATTTTCAACAGAAATGTTTTGGGAATCTTCACCCTCTACCCTTTTACCTTTGGAGTTTTGTAATTTTTCTTCTTCCTGAGGATCTATATCCATCTCGAGATCCAACTCGTTTTCTTTCGATTTCGAAAGTGATAAGACATCACATTTTTTCTTTGCAGATTTTTTAACTATTGCCCTAAGCAACGGAACATTTTTGGGGATTCCAAAATTTTCCATATCGTCTATATCTGGGGCATCGTTATCATTAATTTCATCATTGACATTGACTTTTCGAAACATATCGGTGATACGCCTCTGTTTAGAGTCACATTCAGATAACCTTTTGCATAACCATTCAGGATGCTTTAATCTTGGAACTGGATTATGAATATCCTGAGATGCCGCAGGAATTGTAATAAGCTTCCGAATAGTTTTTCCTAGGCGTTCATGATAATAATTCCAGTCTAATATATTCCGGACATCAAAATTATCCATATTAGGATTTGCCGTCCATTTTCTTAGGAAATTAATTTTAACATCGTTTTCTGCCGAAAATACTGCTACTGGTATTACTCGTTCACTAACCGGCAAACCCAATGGCCTAGCAGAGATAACAAAATTACAAGTCAATTTGTTCGCCTTAACATGATCACCTAAGAGTTCCGTCAAACGTTTTGCTGCTGTTATCGCTGTAGATTTTTGTGTACCATAATCTTCATATGAACGTGACATGCTGCGCTTTTCACTAATATATTCTATTAATATTTTTTCGGGAAGAGTGGTTCCTTTATATTCTATAATGTCTAGGAAAGCATTGGCAGTCTTTCCTACTTCATTATAACATTCTTCGAGTGTCTTTCCTTTAAGAAAATCCTGAAATATGCATTCTTGAAAGTTTTTCAGCAGTTTAAGCTCTCCGCGTCTCTTCACTTCAAATCCTTTTAACTCTTGTAAGGTGCCATCAAGAGCAAACACTGCGTATCTTTTCTTTAGAAGTTTATTTTCTTCCAAAGATGCTGGCAATATCATAGCTCGATAAGGACCATCAACCTCAAAAAATATACTATTTTCTTTTCGTAATTCATACTGCTTTTTATTACTTGATAGATTATGGTACTGATCATTGGTAAAATTAAGGTGCACTAAATAATTTAACATTGCACACGGAAATGTTATTGTAAGGGATTTCCCTGATGATAATTTAAATTTATAATTTTCAGGGAAATTTGATGGAAGGATGCACCAAATTCCATCAGTATCAAGTTCAAGTGGCCGACCAATTTTTTCAATTAATTTCCTTGCCATTTGAATAATCTTCGATCCCGTATCGCATACAACTCCCGCCATTTCCATCGAATACCATCTGGATCCTTTGCGCATAACATATCCATAAAAGGAATTTAATATACATTTATGTGCTAACTGTAAAGAATCGTATTGAACAATGGTTTTTTTCGCTTCATCAATCATCACAAGATCTTCATTCTTGATAGCTTCAGATAATTTATTTTTCCACTCCTTGACTTTAGCTTTGTACGCATATCGTAAATCACGAAAATTAAGCACCGTATTTACGTAAAATGGGTTTTCACGTTGACAAATTAGGGCTTCTTTTTGTTGTACCTTAGTTTCTTTTTTCTTCTTGTAAGCCATTTGACAATAATCACCTAAACGTTTTTTTAGAAACGCTGATTGTTCCTCAGAGGATAATTCCTGATATGAGCGCAATTTCCCTTCTGGAATGTTTGAAGGAAAATTTTCAGACATCATTTGATTCTTAATCATGTTGTATTCATCCTTCTTTGCGGGATAATATTCACCACGCCATGACCATGTCATCTTACGGTCGCAAGTCTTTCCAGGAACATTGTAATCGCATCTAAGACAAACATCTTCAGTGATCATAGAATCTGGTTGAAGCCGATTCGTAAGAATAATATTTGGGTACATGGCAGCAACATCTAAATGATAAATGAGTGGTGTCTTTGCAAACTGTTGTTTGCTCTCTCGAAGTTCTTCCAACGCAGATAGAATTCGCGAACGAACCTGTAAAAAATTTATTAAGTTTCACCTTAACCGAAATGTTTCAATGTTTTCCTTAGGTTATGACAGTTTATTATATTTACCTCATTATAATTCGTTATTTCACATATTTTCTCAGCTAAAACATTCATTACGTCCTGCATATATAATAATAGATAATATACTTGATAAATTCGTTTTTTTTTTTTTGATTTAAATATTCTTAAGAAATATCTCACCTCATTATCCACGTTAAATACTGATTCTTTCAAATTTTCATCAGTTTCACGAGATGCCTCCCAGATAGCAAATTTCAAAAGGTCATCTATATCAGTCATTAACTAACATAAAATAATTAATGTTAGCATATTGAAAAAAAAAATTTAATGTTGGCATAACAGAAAACGTCACAAACCTTTCGGATGACTTGAGAATCGACATTAAAATTTACTGAAATATCAGATCTAAAAACCCCCGCTTCCAAAGCATCGACATGACCGCCTATATATGTTTCATCTTGAAGAGGGTGATCATTAAAGAACTTATCACCCTGAACCACGTGCTTGTTAGGCATGATAATGTTTGCGCGATAAGCTTCCACCTACAATAATATTATTTATTGCATTATTATTATTGTTATTCTAAATTAACCTAATTTGATTTTTACCATCAACAATGCTTCACATAGAGTTCCGGTTCCTCTCCTTGAAATGTCATCAGGATTCATTGGAATAATGTTACAAAGAGAAAAGATAAACGGATGTATATACTGGATATAAAGATAATATGTAGCTACGGCATCTGAAACGGAATAACGCGCCAATGTTTGTGGGTTAGTTTCCGCGTATCTAATCGTCATTCATAATTATTATGTTAATAAATCAAATTTCATAATCATTTAAAATAACAAATAATTTCTGATAATTATTTACTGACTCGGTCATTACTTCCGGGTCTAATTCATCAGGGTTATAACCTAATTTAGCCTCGGTTACACGCTTTAAACCCTGACTGCCAATAGGAAGATAACTGTCTCGCCTAACCCATTGAAAGCAATCAATATGCGCACATTGTTTGCTCGTATATTCATCGTTATCGACCCCTCTGGATTTAGTAAACCCTATTTCCTACAGAATAAGGGCAAAATAAAAGGGGGAACTAATGTTAGGGAAATTTCGAGATAAGTTGTAATTAAATTTGATGAATCTTTACTTTTTGCATATTAATCTTAAAAATTTCCGCTCGCCTTTCGACGAACGGCCAATCAAAAGAATCACCATTATAAGTGGTGATTATTGTCGGTTTTTCTTGTTTAATTTGTGTGAAAAATCGCTTTAGTAATGCCTCCTGGATATTATGCAATATATTTTAATTAGTGATTTGATCAGTTATAATGATGTAAATATGCTTATTTAATTAAAAACACTACCTCATTTGGTTCATTGAATATTTTGAAATGGCCTTCGTAGGCCGGAGTCGGGGAATACTCGATTTCTTCGATATCCTCCGATACAATTTCGCGATTTGTTATGAGATATCCCTAACAAAGATATAAAATGTTATTTTGAACTGCAATGAAATTAATAATGTCACTCTAAGATCTTTACCCGACCATCGACCATGTAAGAAATCATCATTATAGAATCAAAATCGGCATCCGGAAAGTTGAGAGGCTTTTTGGATGTTTCAATATCATATGCGAGCACAATTGGGTTAGGATGTTGCATTATTTCTTCTTGATGACGCAATATAACGCGTGTTCCACCTTCTTGAGGAGATGCCTTTACTTTATACCATCGTCCAACTCGAAGATCTGTAAAAAGAGTTAAAAAAAGTAAAGTTCATAATTGAACAAATTGAATATATTTAGGATTATTATATGGATTTAATTTTCGAAAAGTACCCAAATCCATAGCGGCACGTTGACAATAAGGTATATCGTATTCACGGATATCAATAATATTATTAACCGGTTCATTATTTTTATTATTATTTTCGAAATCTTGGAATGTTTTACCATATTGACCATATCTAAAAAAAATGAAAAATACATATTCAGACCGAAATCGATATCAAACGATAATAAAATTTTTAATTTATTATAGAAAGATTCACCTAAGATGGTCTTCATAAACATTAATAGCTTCCAATCCTTTTTGATTCTCCCTTACAACATTTAATAACTTATTTCGAACTATTAATAACTCATGAGTATTCCAGAATTCTATTTTAATATATTTTCTTATTCCATCTACAAGATGATTCGCCTATATCCGTTTGAAAGATTATATTAAAAAATAAATATATAATGCATATACCGTATATAATGGTTTACTTTACCTTCTTTAAATCTTGTTTTTCAATAACGGAAACTTTGTGAATATATTGCTCATACTTTTTTAATAAATATTCACTAACTTCTTTTTCTTTATCAGTCTATCAACAAATAAATTTATAAATACGGAAATAACGTGCTAAATAAAAACAAATAAAAAACAACGGTTGTATATTATTTACCCTGCTTTGCACGAAAAAGTACGGAAAGTACGATAACTTGCATCGAAAATATGAATTACTTATTCCTTTTGATTCAAGGAAAAACAAGTCAACTGCAGATTTTCCGGTCTTATGTTGACTTGTTTGAACTAGTGACTACATTTACATTTATATATATGAATTACTTAATTCTCATTGAGAAATCATATAAAGTGAACTTTATGGATGCTAACCTGACTTGTATTATATAACCAACCTAATCGAGGAGGTCCTTGATCATATTGAGTATAACCAAGCTTTTCTAGAATAATATTTTCATATTGATTTCTTGAAGTAAACGAAGTATTCATTTTCTTGAAAAAAGGACGCGTCAAGACGCCAAATACACTGTTTATTTGTATTCCTCATGTGACCTTTACACCCAATATGATTTGCTCAATAAATTTGAATTATTAAAATATTATACAACTATAACAACATAATTTTCTCAAGCACAAATTTTATCAATATTAACAATGTTAACGAAATATATACCTCAATATATGTGATGCAACTGATATATCTCATTGTTAGTACACGCGTATATGACTAAAGTTTCTAATGGAAATATCAACAGTGATAAATTTTACTTTACGAAAAGTTCACCTGATCGTAAAGTACAGTTTATATGTATACTACTTAATTAATGCCATATACATATATATTTTGGATGTTTAATATTAAACATATTGTCATTAATTTACAAATAATCAATATAAATTAAGTCGAAAGGAATGAAAAAAAGAACAAAATAATGAATGAAAGAACAAAAGAATAAAGCGTGTATTGTTTATTGAAATGCGACATCAAATCGTTTTGCCATTACATTGCCACCACCACTTGCATATCCAGTGCCTTGACAAATAAATAGGAAAAATAAGGAAATCTAATTAATAAATTTCCATAAGTTCCGATGGCAAAATTAGAAAAACAAGATTTACCTTCTCCAGACATATCAGCAATATCCTTTTCTTTACATTTGGCATTGCAAACGAAACATTTTTTAGATTTTTTGACAAATTTTTCAACGCAAACCTTACAAATGACATGTCCGCAAGGTTTCATTACTATAATTTTCATTCGGTGGTATATTTTTTAAGTTATTAAAATTTTTTAATTTATCTGAATTAAAAAATAATCAAGAAATTGGTTTTTAATACGTACAGCAAATTTTGACTGAATTTGTCAATGTCCTACGACATGAAGGACAAACGAAAGAAATAATTTTCGAGTCAGGATTTTTGTCCTCGGTGAATTTTGTTGGGATTAAATTTTTTAAACTTAAATTAAATTAAATTAAATAAAATAATTAAATTAAATAAAATAATTAAATTAAATTAAATTAAATAAATTAAAATTAAATTATACTATTTCGAAAAAAAGAAATAAATCATTAAAGTTAAATCTTACCTTATTGGATGCTCGGGATCAGTTCCAGTACACATTGTTTGCAATTTTATAGATTTTATTTTATCAGGATCAGCGGAAGGTGTAAGCGTTGGCTAAAAGTAATATATAATATTTAATGAAATTTAATTTGAAATTTAATTTTAATCAAATATGTATAGAAATCTTTGTAAATTTACCAGCCAAAAATTGGGTAATTTAGGTTTTGATGCTGCCAACTGAAAGAATTACATAATAAATTAGAATTAGAATATAGAGAAACAATTATCAAAGATATCAAAGAATAATCTAGGAATATAAAGATATTATACCCTCTCCCCCTCTAAAGTCTTCAATGCTGCCATTTTATCGCGTTCAGCTATTACTGCAATTTCCTCCTCATCAAAATGAAAATTTCTCTTTTTCCCGGCGACTAAATAAAATAAAAATAATTATTATTAAAATAATGTATAATATAATTGCAATGATATAAATATAATAATAATATAAATATAATAATAATATACCTTGGGAAGTTCCTATGCTACCCTCGATAAATTTACCATTCGATTTTAATTCAGGAGACTTGGTCCCAGTTTCTATTGTTTCTTTTGAATTATTTGAATTCTTATCATTATCCTTACTAACTTTATGACTATTTGTTTCAGCCGGAGTAATTCGAACTTGTTGACGTTCAAATTTCTGAATTACTGCCTCCCTTGCCATTTCTTCTTTACGTTTAGTTTCTTCTGCTTCATCCTTTTCCCTCGCTTCAAGTAAAAGTTGTTGACGTTTAATTTCTTTTTTCTGAGCTAAAATATTTTCCAATATACATTCCCTACAATATAAATGTCCGTTACTGCAACAGACTGGATCGCGTGCTCTTTGAAGACATAAATAACAGGCATCATATTCTCGCATAGACTCTCGACCCAATCTTTGCTATATAATATAAGAGATGTAAAGAGAAATCGTTGTTAATCGACGTTAATTGACCGTTTGTCGTAATCCCATAGTTTCAACAAAAACTACCTTTTTTGTTCCATATTCTAAGGCTTTTCCTTCTGCATATGTAAAGAATGAAAGTGCAGTATTATTTTTACTATGACGAGGCATCTTATAAAACTCTAAAAACGGATAAATATATTTCAAATATATAAATATATACAAGTAAAGTACAGAGAATATATTATTATTATTATTAATTTTATCAAAAATTTAAAAATACAAAAATAGAATTTCAACTTTTCACGTGACATGTTATATATATATATATATTGAATAATTTAGTATATTAGTATATTTCGTATGCAAAGGAAGGAAGGCATCGTATTTACAAGTGAAAATGTACATTTTATAGTCGAACTTAATTAACATTAATTATTAAATTAACTGGTGGGTCGTTTAATATAAGGTTTAGAAGGGTCTTCTGCTAACACTTTTGGTGGTTTGAATTCAGTTCTCACTTTCTTTTTCTTTTTTGAAACAGTTCCTACATTATTCTTTTTGGTTTGAAAATCTCTCCATTTATTAACCCTTTGTTCTCTCGTTTCTTCCCATAATTTTTCCTCTTCAGCTTTTCTTTTCTTTTCTTTTTCAACTTGTTCAGCTTTTTGAGCTGCCAAACCTTGAGCTTCTAATTCTCGTTTTAATAATTTACGTCGACGTAATTCTTGTTCTATCAATATATCTTTAGTTTTTTGTTTAATTTGTAAGTCAAATTCGGGAGTGTCAATAATTGGATTATTGGGTTTTAATTTTTGATCATTGATTAAAGTTATTTTTGCTTCATCAATTATTGTCAAAAAAAATAGTCGCGTTTTTTCATTAGACAATTCTGTTTCTGCCTGAAGATTGGAATATTATTATTATTAAAAAAAAGAATTATTAGAAATTATTAGCAATTTGGTAGTAATCAATAAATATAATTGATATAATTAATTGATATAATTAATTGATATAATTAATTGATATAATTAATTGATATAATTAATTGATATAATTAATTGATATAATTAATTGATATAATTAATTGATATATTGTATATTAGTGGATAATATTGAGAGATGTCGAATCTACTAAATAAATTAATTTAATTACAGGAATTTACTCAAATGTTAAGAAAAAATACCTTTTTTAATAGTGAAAACGCTTCTTCCGCTTGGGGATGTTTGGTTTTATCAGGATGAATAAGTAGGGACTTTCTTCGATACGCATTTTTTATATCTTTCTCAGTACAATTAATAGGTGAAAGATCAAGAATATCAAAAGGATTTAATCTGAAGGATGAAAGGATACGTTCAACTTCTTGATCTTTTTGAAGTTGAGTAGCTTCAGTCGCAAGATATTTGTCAATATCAAGATCTCCCATTTTTTTTTATAATAGATTATTATAAACGGGATTATAATTATAATTTGTATTTAATATTATAGACACCATAAAAAGATTAAACAAAATTTAAAAATTTAAAAATTTTAACAATGATATGCATAAACATTCTTGGGTTATTTTAAAGGTATCACCAAAATAATTAATATAATGCCATTGGATTTTTGCCACGTTTCGTGTTATTTCGTATTGATTTGCTATAAAAATTTCGAGTCTCGAAAGTTAATCAATTTTGAATTTTACAAAAAATTTTCATCATTAATTAAAATGAAAAAGTCTACTATTATTCTCGCAACGAGTCTTTTAGCAATATCTTCGCTCGTATCAGCTGATATATACCTAAAAGAAACTTTTACTGACGCTGATTGGGAAAAGGTATATAATATTTTCTTGGAATTTTCAATTTGTTTCTTTTGTTTGGAAAGAAAATTTCACAATTCTTGATTTAATTAAAAATAATTTTTATATAAAATTTACATAGCGTTGGATTTATCCTGAAGAAAGTGATAACCTTGGTAAGTTTAAAGTATCCGCAGGAGAATTTTATGCGGATGAAATAGAATCTCGCGGTCTTCAAACGTCTCAAGATGCAAAATTTTACGCTATATCCGCAAAACTTGATAATACAATCGATAATTCGGATAAGGATTTAGGTTTGTTATTATTTTTTTTCACTTTGATATTATTATTATTTTTTATATTATTGTCTTTTGTAGAAAATAACTAATTTTGGAATATGTTACGCGATTTCTTTTTTAATTCAGTCGTTCAATTCTCGGTCAAACATGAACAACTCATTGATTGTGGTGGTGGATATGTTAAAGTAAATATCACTAAATTATTATTTGTTATCAATTAATTATTATTATTATTATTATTATTATTATTATTATTATTATTATTATTATTATTATTATTATTATTATTTATTATTATCAATAATTTACCTATTTATTTATTTCTAATTTCAGCTTATGCCTCCAACTTTTGATGCTTCGAAATTTAATGGAGACTCAATATATAATATCATGTTTGGGGTTAATACCTTTTTTTTTATATATTCGATTCAGATTATTTATAATTTATTATTTTAAAACTAATTTGACTTTTTCATGTGACGATCATTTTTTTTAGCCCGACATATGTGCACCAGTTCAACATGTTCACGTGATTTTGAATCACAAAGGAGAAAACAAACCACGTAAAAAGCTTATTGTTGCACCTGCGGATCAGTTAACACACTTGTATACTTTAATATTAAAACCGGATCAAGTAAGTTTTTAATTGAATTAATCATATATTATTATCAATCACAACAATCACGATTAAATTTTTTTTAATTTATTTCTTAAAAAAAAAAAATTAGACATATAAAGTTTTAATTGATAATAAAGAAGAAGCTTCCGGAAAGTTGGAAGATGACTTTGATCTTCTTCTACCTAGAGAGATCGAAGGTATTTATACACGTTATGCNGGAGACTCAATATATAATATCATGTTTGGGGTTAATACCTTTTTTTTTATATATTCGATTCAGATTATTTATAATTTATTATTTTAAAACTAATTTGACTTTTTCATGTGACGATCATTTTTTTTAGCCCGACATATGTGCACCAGTTCAACATGTTCACGTGATTTTGAATCACAAAGGAGAAAACAAACCACGTAAAAAGCTTATTGTTGCACCTGCGGATCAGTTAACACACTTGTATACTTTAATATTAAAACCGGATCAAGTAAGTTTTTAATTGAATTAATCATATATTATTATCAATCACAACAATCACGATTAAATTTTTTTTAATTTATTTCTTAAAAAAAAAAAATTAGACATATAAAGTTTTAATTGATAATAAAGAAGAAGCTTCCGGAAAGTTGGAAGATGACTTTGATCTTCTTCTACCTAGAGAGATCGAAGGTATTTATACACGTTATGCATTTAATTCGATCTTGGATATTGTTAAAATTTATTTATATAAACAGATCCCAATGCTAAAAAGCCCGAGGATTGGGTTGAATTGGCCGAAATTCCTGATCCAAGTGATACCAAACCGCTTGATTGGGTAGACGGTCCATCTACTATACCTGACCCAGATGCAAAGAGATCTGAAGATTGGGATGGTAATTTCCATTTATTAATGATTTTTTTTTATTTATATTAAAATATGAAATAATACGGTATTAATATGTTTTAATTTTTCTTTTTTTTTCAAAAAGATGAAATGGATGGAGACTGGGAACCACCACAAATCCCTAATCCAGATTTTAAAGGAGAGTGGAAACAAAAAATAATACCAAATCCAGATTATAAAGGCAAATGGACTCCTCCTTTAATTCCAAATCCTGAATTTAAACCAGAACCTTTAATTCATGCTTACAATACGGCTTATATCGGATTTGATTTATGGCAAGTTAAATCTGGTTCAATATTTGACAATATCTTAATTACCGATGATGTTGAATCAGCAAAAGCTTTTGCCGAGGAAACTTTTGTAAAATTCCGTGAAATTGAAAAGGAAGTTAAACGAAATTTAGATGATCAAGAAAATGAAAAGATTGGAAAATCTTCACCCCCTGAGTCACCTGGAGGATTAAAATTTGAAGAAGTTGATGATGATGACGATATAATTGATATGGATGTTACACTTGACAAAGAAGGAAAAGTATTGGTTACAGAACCAGATCCAAAAAATGATCTCCCACCGATCGTTGAACAAAATAAAGATAATATTAAAGTCAGGGATGAAAAGGATGAAGAAACTCCATCAGATTCTGCATCATCCGTTTCGGAAGAAACCCCTTCGCCATCTGCATCATCACAAACTAAACAAGACAAAGATGAATTTGATAAACTATTTGAAGATTTAGAAGCAGAAATAGAACTACCAAAGAGAGATGAATTATAAGTTCCGGATTTTTATTATTAATTTATTATTAATTTTAGATTATAGAACATTTTTCCAAATATTTCTTTTTATTTTCTACTTTCTTGTATTTTCTTTATTTTTGGTTGATAAAATAATGTAGTAATAGAACTTTAACTATTTATCTATCTTATGTACGTTTATTATTTAATTATCTATAATTTAAATGAGAAAGACTTATTATTCACATTTGAAGTTTAGTAAATAATTTACAATAAAATAAAATGTGTTCGTTTAATCTCTATTATTCATAATCTTATAAAGAATTTGTTCGATTTTTCTCTATGCAGTTTTATAGTTTTCGTTCTATTCATCTACGTCAAAATATAGCAACATTAATATTTTACTATATAAATTTTTATTTAAGAGAATGCAAAGAACGCGTAATTAATAAATAAAAATACAATGAATACGTTGGACTGTCGACTTCTTTCCTTCAGTTTTCTTTACCCCTTTCGTATATTAAAAAAAAAGATCGTTAGTAAAAAATCATTATTATTTTTTTTTTTTTTATATTTTAATCTTTGATATCGTACTTTTTGAAGACCTTCTTCATTATACCACCACTATACAACTCGAATACCTGAAAAGCATAATTTTTACACTTTTCGGCGTTTGGTAATTCTTGAATCATTTTTCTAATCGTAGGTTGGGATAACCCAAAATAATCTGGACCGGACGCAGCATTAGAATGTTTTCTGTTTCGAATACTATTTGCCTGTTTANATAATTTAAATGAGAAAGACTTATTATTCACATTTGAAGTTTAGTAAATAATTTACAATAAAATAAAATGTGTTCGTTTAATCTCTATTATTCATAATCTTATAAAGAATTTGTTCGATTTTTCTCTATGCAGTTTTATAGTTTTCGTTCTATTCATCTACGTCAAAATATAGCAACATTAATATTTTACTATATAAATTTTTATTTAAGAGAATGCAAAGAACGCGTAATTAATAAATAAAAATACAATGAATACGTTGGACTGTCGACTTCTTTCCTTCAGTTTTCTTTACCCCTTTCGTATATTAAAAAAAAAGATCGTTAGTAAAAAATCATTATTATTTTTTTTTTTTTTATATTTTAATCTTTGATATCGTACTTTTTGAAGACCTTCTTCATTATACCACCACTATACAACTCGAATACCTGAAAAGCATAATTTTTACACTTTTCGGCGTTTGGTAATTCTTGAATCATTTTTCTAATCGTAGGTTGGGATAACCCAAAATAATCTGGACCGGACGCAGCATTAGAATGTTTTCTGTTTCGAATACTATTTGCCTGTTTAATGACAGGTGTCCAAGCTCCCGTCGCGCTTGATGCAACGATCGGGTCATTCGGTTGATCCTGGGCTTGAACGATGAACTAATAAAGAATTAATACAATTAATACAATTAATACAATTAATACATAAGTTGTAAAACATATAAAACATATATATATATTTTTATATATTAATGAAATCTTACCTTTGGTCCATCAACGCCGTCTTCAATTCGTGATGTATAAATAGTATTTTTTAATGGATCAATCATGCTAAAATAAGGTCTATTTGAAATTTAATTAATATATTTAAATTAATATATTTAAATTAAACTTTTAATAACTAATAAATGAATAATAATTTTTAATAAAGAATCTCACCTTCGGATAGAATATCCAACTGGATAAATATAACGATTGTTATGAAAGGCCGGACGATCATATACGATTGTTCCATGACTTAATAAAGTATGTAATCCGATTCCTACTGGTAAAATGAAATCGCCGTTTTCATCTTTATCTACGCAATGTGCCTTGATATTTCTTGGAACTTTAAGAGGAGCTTTTCTACGTTTCGGTATAATGCTGGGCTGGTCATTATCATTGGTTGCCTTTCTCTTAAGTGTACGAGAAAAATTAGCATCAGCCTCAATAATATCAATAATATTAAAAGTATTTTGAGCATCCTGAGCATTCTGAGTATCTTGAGCATTCAGAATATCTTGAAAATCTCGAGTATTATTGGATTCTGAAGTTAATTGTGTTAATTCTCGCGTATCGTTGGTGGATTTTGATTCTGGAATAAGTTGTGTTAACTTTTCAAGAATTCCACTAAATATATTTAATATTGAAATATATTAGCAACTAGTTAATAATATTACTTTTTAGTATCTAATAATTTTCTGACACTTGAAAACTTACTCTCGTTCCTCCTTGCATTTTTTAACTTCTTTTAATGTTTGAGAATATTCTTGATTTAGTTGTTCATTTATCTGTTTAAATTATTTAAAATATACACGATAAAAATATATATATAATATATGTAATGAGACTTGTACAAATTTACACTTTTACCATTGCGAAATTAAATAAAAAACTTACCTTGAAAAGTTCTTTAAATTTTCGTTTTAATTTTTTATATTTTTCATAGGAATTTTCATTTGAAGTGTTGTCTTCTTCGGATTGAACATTTAACTGTATCTTTGGTCTTCCCATTTTTAAAAACAACAAGAGAAAAAGTCACGAAAGTTATAAAAAATAAGGAAAAAAAAAAGTTTATAAATTTTAAGAATTCTAAACACGGCTGCTTTGAAAGAGCGTTGGATAAAAAATCGATAATATAAACAGGATCTGTTATGGTTACACGGTTCATAATTTAACGCGACAACAAAAAAAAAATTGTTTTTGTTCCATTCTATAAATGGTTAACTCCATATACTTTAAAAAAAAAAAGATTTACCAATTACTTTTTATTTCTGAATTAATAAAAAAAATGATGATAATTTAAGGGCATTGATCGAATAAAATAAAAACATTAAAAATATTTTTACATTCACTAAATCCTAATTTTTCCCCTGAACGTTAACTCCAAATGAATAATGTTTTAAAAAAACTAATAATTGAATCAAATAATAATAAATAATGGAAGAGTATTTGAATAAATACATAAATAGTCTCTTCTTTCCTTTCCAGAAGAACAATAACTTTCATGTATTATATTTTTTTTAAATTAAATAAATAAAATACTATCTTTTATATTAAATAAAATACTAAATTTGATCTTTTCTTAATCAATATTGTCTGCCTGAATTATAGCAATTTAAAATGTTTATAATTTAAATTAGCAAGGTTGCAATATTTTGCCCAAATAAATCTAAAAGGAATTTCTTTTTTATTATTTTCATTCCAATAATTGAAAAAAAATTATTAAGATTTTTGAATCTGTGATGATAATCAATATTAGTAATGGATTTTCTTTAACATTAATAAGCACGCGTTTGTAGGTCAGCGAAGATCACTTTTTTTTATATATATTTATTAATTAATATTAATTTTGTGTAAATAAAAACTTTCACATGCAACTTTTTCTATTGTTCCGATTGGGTAGATAAAATAAAATTAGATAAAAATTTAAAGATTTACCAAATTTCTTTAAAAATTTGTATTTTTACATCCAATTTATTCAATGATAATGATCAGATCACAAATGTCAAAATTGACAAGTAATCAACGTAACCAACGTCATTATGCTTCTACAATTCAATTACCTTTTCATCCGCATTACGTTCCTCCCGGTCAAAAACCCGTTCTCAGACAAAAACCGACAACAGGAAGGAAAAAAGTTTTAAAAACTTCATATATTATTCCTTCTTGGACTTTAGGAGTATCACAGAATAATAACCCGTTCCCCAAATATCCGGCTAGAGAATTGAAACAAAATAATTCAATATTAATAGGGATCGTGCCTTCTATTAATAGAATTCAACCAGCCGAAAAAACATCTTCTAAAGAAAGCAAGCAAAACCGACGAGACGGAAAAAAGATTCCAATGTTATTTAGACTTTCGACGATATATTTTGTTGTGGCTTTTGTGTTTCGACATTTCAGTCTTCGTAACAAGGACAAAGATTATAAAATCATTCCTTATGACAATTGTTGATAAATAAACATTTATTCAAAGGTATAAATTTTGCTTTGTTTGATTTATTCTACAAAATATTATATAAACATACTAATAAAATTTTAAAAAGATATTCGAAAATAAAAGGCAGATTTTTTTTTCATCTCTTCATCTCGGATTAATTTAGATTAATTCTTCAAAATTATCAAATTCGAATTCGAATTCAAATTCAAATTCATTCATTTATAATGTTTCTCAATAGCCTTAATAATGTAAATCAAACTTTGTTTTCTAATTAAATTTATTTTTTTAATTGTTTTAATTGTTTTAATTGTTTTAATAATAACAATTATTCAATATTAATCATAACATCATTTAATATAATATATTACAATAAAATTTTTTATGTACATACATACATACATAGTAACAATAATAAATTTAAAAGAACACTCCCCTCTCGAGGGTTTTCCTCACGATATTGATTTCATTAATCAGTGATTTAGCTTTACGGGGTGGACCCATAATTTTCTAGAACGATATCATTTAATCCAAGAAATTCATTTTGTTCCCAACTTCTCTTATAAATTTCTATTTTCATATTTGGATCCGATTCTAAAATATAAGATATTTTATGATGATAATTTAATTAACAATAAATTCCATTAATTAAAAATATTCAATTAAAATATTCAATAATAACAACAAACAACAATAATAAATAAATACCAGGAGCATAAGGATTCTGTAAATAAGAATTAGAAAGAGGATCATCTAATATTATATGAGCAGGTAAAACTTCCCCACCAATGACTTTATCTAATTTTTCCAAAAAATTTTTAAAAGTCTCTCTACGTTTATCTTGTACACTATCTCCATCTCTATTGACAAAAGGAACTCTTTCTATTAATTCATCATAAACTTGTCGTAAAAGTCCTTCAATAGTAGTAAATCTACCTCCCAATGTACCAGATTGAAGTTCTAAATCTAACTCGGGAATTGATAATCCACATGTCTCTGATTTTAAAATATCCCGAGACAAATCATCGATAGTTTCCATTAAAAGAGTTATTTTTTTTCCAGTGGGAGGAATTCCTCCATTAGTTTTAACTTCATTAGATTTATAACCACAATTCTAATTTAAAATAAATAACAATCATAAATTATTATTTAAATTATTTAAAAAAATGATAATAATTATATATGTAAAAGAATTCTTACTCACATCACATACAGTCGACATAATAATTACTTCTCTGAAATGTGGAATATTCAATACATGCATTTTCGTATCACATGGTGTATTGCAATGTGAACAATTAGCAGGAAATATCATGATATTTTGAACATCATCATCATCATTTTCTTTTTTTTCCATTTCTTCCATTTCTTCCTTTCCTTTTTCAGATTTATGTTTATCCAAATCATTGTTGGACTTCAAATTGTTGTTGTTGGAAATTTCATCAGGAACTTTCAAACCTAACTCAATATTCATCTCACGCGTTCGGTTAAAATGACGAATATGAAGTTTAGGATCTGGATTAGGTACACACAAATTTTCTATATAACTATTATATGTAATATACGTGAAATATAAGATATTATATATATTTATAATAAATAAAAATGTTGTCTGAGAAGGATTCTTCTTTACCTATTTCCTGCGGGATCATCCACAGTTACCGAAAATTTTTCTTTATTTTCCAAATAATCCGAAAGTTTTTGTATAATATTTTCAATTTTATTATACACTCCTACTTCAGTATGTTTCCTTACTGGTTGATTAGTCGATAAATCTTCAATAATACTTGTCACTAATCCCTCAATCGTGGTTAATCGACCTTTTTTCGTGGTAGAAGGAATTTCAAGTTCAAGTTCGGGAATTATCACAGTTGCTGTCTCGGATTTTACTAATTGACGGTTGAGATCTTCTTTGTTATCAATGTCACAAGTGTATGCACATCCTTTTTCCGCGAATGCACCAGCAAATTGAACTTCATTATTGCTTAGGCCACAATGCTAAAATCAAAAATATTATCTATTTTAATTTCGAATCTAAATAGAAAATGAAATAGAAAATTAATAAAAAATGAAATAATTACCTCACATTCAAAGCTCATGATCACAATGTCCCTCCAATGTGGAATCCTAGTTAACAACAATTTTGTAATTCCCTTTATTATGTAAAACACGTTTAAAAAATATCAAATCAGTACTTTATTTTAAAGAATTGTTTATAATAAGTAGATCCAATAGGTCATTTACATTTTTTTCACAATTCACACAATAACTTTCAATTTCCGTAGGTCTATTGTCTTCTTCATTTTCTGCTTGCACAATCTCTCCAATATCTTGAAAAAGTTTATCTTTTTTTTTGTTATCCATTATTACTGTATAATGTGAGTTAAATATTTTTGTAAAAAGTTGGAGATAATCTAATTTATCCAATCAAATTATTATCCGTATAATATATTAATATATATAATTGATCAAATATAATATATCGGGTTAAAAAAAAAAAAATATGGGTCTCGCAGGACCAAAGATAAAACAACGAATTTCAGCTAATCCTAGAAATGTTGCCTGGAGCAATGGTTCGACATTTTCATAAATAATTCATTTCTCTCTTTCATAATCTATAATGGATTATTATAAATTTTATATATTAGATGGATACGCTTTTTTAGTACTAATAAATTTTTTAATCCATNGAATCCTAGTTAACAACAATTTTGTAATTCCCTTTATTATGTAAAACACGTTTAAAAAATATCAAATCAGTACTTTATTTTAAAGAATTGTTTATAATAAGTAGATCCAATAGGTCATTTACATTTTTTTCACAATTCACACAATAACTTTCAATTTCCGTAGGTCTATTGTCTTCTTCATTTTCTGCTTGCACAATCTCTCCAATATCTTGAAAAAGTTTATCTTTTTTTTTGTTATCCATTATTACTGTATAATGTGAGTTAAATATTTTTGTAAAAAGTTGGAGATAATCTAATTTATCCAATCAAATTATTATCCGTATAATATATTAATATATATAATTGATCAAATATAATATATCGGGTTAAAAAAAAAAAAATATGGGTCTCGCAGGACCAAAGATAAAACAACGAATTTCAGCTAATCCTAGAAATGTTGCCTGGAGCAATGGTTCGACATTTTCATAAATAATTCATTTCTCTCTTTCATAATCTATAATGGATTATTATAAATTTTATATATTAGATGGATACGCTTTTTTAGTACTAATAAATTTTTTAATCCATATCATTTAAATATGAAGACACAAAAAAATTTGGTCACCAAATGTTATTAAAAATGGGTTGGGAGCCTGGTAAAGGACTTGGTTTAGATGAAAATGGAGCACAAGAAAATATTAAACTTTCTATTAAAAAAGATAATCTTGGAATTGGAGCCTCAAAAAAGACAGTAGACAATTGGTTAGATAATTCTACTGCATTTGATGAATTATTAAAAGGATTAAACCAACAAATTAATTGCGATATTGATGATAATAACTCCTCGTTATTGTCATCCTCCTCCCCCTCCTCCTCTAATTTTGAAATAAAAGTCAAACCGAGTGAAAGTGTCGTAAAGGAAGGAAAAGTTAAAAAAAAGAATAAACAAAAATCGAAAACCAATTCCGAATCAGGTGATGATTCTAGTAACATATTCTCTGGTCGTCTCGCGTATGTATCATTTATACCATTTATATCATTTATATCATTGATATCATTTATATCATTGATATCATTTATATCTTTGATATCATTTATATTTCCATTTGAGATAAAATAATTCTTATCGATTTTTGTAACTAATAATTTATATATATAAAAAAAGTCATCGTGCAAAATTTTTAAAGAGTAAAAAGGCAGTAATGAAAAATACCAAACGTATAAACGAAATTATGGGAATAAAATCCAAATCCAACACAATTGATGATAAAGTTGACAATAAAATTGATACAATTGATGATACAATTGACGATACAAATTTTGAAAGGAATTCAAATAATTCTGATGATAATGACAATAAAGAAGATAATTTAAAAACCAATGATATGTATGGAGTTCAAACAAATATCAGTCAACTAAACACTACCGATTATTTTGCCTCAAAAATGAAAGATATGAAGGTGATGAAGGAAATTAAAGAAATGAAAACTTCAGGTAATCTAAATATATCTTGTTATAAATATCACTATTAATTGTTAATTCAACATAAATTTGTCAATCCAGCAGAATATAAGAAGATCACATCTAAGGAAAGTTTTAAACAGGGTGATGATGATGAAACCATTGAATGTGAGAAAAGAATCCCAAAAAAAAGAAAAAAGAGAAAAAATAGTTTAGAAAATCAGGATTCTCAACAATTAGAATTAAATAATAATAACAAAAAGAAAAAGAAAAAGAAGAGAAAAAGAGAATAAATTAATTGCTTCAATCATTTAAAAATATTTATTTGATTTTCTATTTTATTGTCCTTTTAATAATCTACGTAATAAATTCTTTACAAATCAAAAATAATAATATGAATATAACAAAAATAACTTCTAAAAATTTTTAATTACTCGATTCACGGAAATCCTTAAGTAATGAAGCGATTGCATCAACAGTACCAATTAAACAACCAGTCAACCCAATAATTATCACAAAGAAACTCCACAACAATTCCATAGTAGACATAGCTCTTAATCCATATAATCGTATATAAAATATCACAGGAAGAACGAATACTAAAAGGCATATTGCCACCGCACCCAATAAAGACATAAAATCTCCAAAAAAGGGTACAATTGTAGCGATAAAAGTGATTATCACAATAATGAAAGTACGAAATCCCGCACGTAAAATGAATTCGTGTAAGGGGGAATGAAATTCACGAGTGATTTTTAATCCTTTTTCTGCTTCACATGAAAAAGATGTTAAGAGAATTGGTGCAGTTAAGAGAACGTGTATGGTGATAAATATGGATGCCATAGTCAAAAATGGTCCTATAAAATTTTTTGAATATTAAAAATTAACATTATAAGTATCCTTCCTTCCTTCCTTCCTTCATACTAACACCCATAAAAACGATAAATTATATCATTAAAAATATTTACCTTTGGGTAAATTGTTAAAGATAGGACTTAAACAATCATTACCATAAACATAATATCCAAAGATAGCAACCAACAGGTACAAAAATGCACAAGTGCTCATAGCTGCTGAAGTCACTTTATTCCAGTCTTTTCGTACATTCATACTTTCTTCGATATGAGGAAAGACACTATTACCACCAAATGAAAATGAAATAGTAGCAAGTGCAATAGGAAATTCTGCAAATGCTATTAAATCATGAGTAGGGGGACTGGATGATTTAGAAATATTGAATAAATCCACAATTGAAAGTGCCACAATAACTATGACGCCGAAAAATGTGGAAAAAGAACCAAAAATGCTAAAAAAAATTTTAATAATTTTAAAATAAAAATAATTAGAATTAAAACTAATTTAAAGCAAAAGAATGAAATGAAAAGAATGTAATAAAAATAACAATGAAAGGAACCTTAGTAAAACTACTTCTTTTATTGTTTTGGTGAATATAAAAGGTATAGCAACAATAATTGCAGAAATACAAGTGCAAAAACGAACTCCCAATTGAATGTTCCAATATTGTTCGACCAAAGCATCAAAACTTTGGCCAGCAAGTATTAAAAATAATATTGGAACCCCTAAAAGGATTATATTATTAAATATACCAACCAAAACATATTTTCCAAAATTTCCGAACGCATGATATCCGATATCCTCAAAAGTTTTTAAACGTGTTTTACTATATTATTATATAGTATATAAAAATAAAGATTAAAAAATTAAAAATTTTTAAAGAATTCAAAAAAGTTTAAAAAAAAACAAACAAAAAATTAAAATACCCATCATAATAAAGACATTTAATTAAGATAATACTGGTGTAGAGAGTTATCAACATGGACAAAGGGATTAAACCTATTCCTATCCAACCTCCTTGTTTTATTGCATATGGCAAACCTAAAATACCGCTTCCCGCTACTACACAACTATTAAAAAAAAAAATTATTTAGATCTTTACTTTTTCTTTAATAATAATATTTCTTTAATTATAAGATACTTACGTAATATTAATATATGCAGCCCAGCTAGAACCAGAAAACCCTTGTCTACTGGTGCCACGGGAGTTATCAATAGAACATTCGTTATCTAATAAAGGAGTAGTTGAATCGAATGAGGTGGTAGAATGATTATTATTTTCTAACGATTCTAATGACATCTTATGAAAGAAAAAAAAATGGTAATACGATATTAAATGTAGTACAATATACAATCCAAAGGTAACCTTTTTTTATTAAAATATTTCCCAGATTCAAGCCCTAACGGTTTTAACGGTTTTGGGTTTCGGTTTGTATATCAATACTTTAACTAGTGTTGTTTAATTCTTTTAAAGAAACTTTTCTGTCCTTTCTGCCCTTCCTGCCCTTTTTTTTAATTCTGCAGAATAAACTGTTCCACCACCAGCTATGTAAAGAGTTACTGATAAGATAAGAAAAATATTAAGATATAAAATTATTAACTGAAATTCTTTTATTTAAGGAATTTATAAATTATTCTAATCTTCATAGTAAAAAACCTATAAAGAATTTAATCTTCAAACTTTAAGATTGATTTATTTATTCAAAGTAATGGTGTATTCAAATTTAACACAAGATATGTTAAAAGGATTATTTGGCACAATTTAACAACTTGAAAGTGATTCTTTAGCACAAACATTAGGAATGCTTTAAACAAATTCAAGTTAGTAAAAATATAAAGTTTTAATTATAATAAATCTGATTATATCAAATAAGTAATAAGTTTTTTTTTATGACAAATTTTTAAAGAATTTATTAAATATATTTATATTATTTTTAAAAATAAAATAAAAATAATAATAATAATGAAAAAACAACATCAATTTATGTATATAAAAAATAGTGGTAATTGGATGCTATAAATAAATAATAATATATATATATATTTTTTTATACTTATCAGGAATATCATTAATGTATTTTTTTTTTAACTCATAAAACTTTTTAATAAAAGAATTGATCCTGTTGTTAAAAGTATATGCAAAAAACAGCAAAGACAAAGAATTAGAAACGTAGCATCCAAAATTAAGAGAAATAAGTACCTACCAGCTAAGGTCCCGAGCTAAACTCTAAATGCAGAAACATTAATAAGTGAAAATCAGGATTAATCAAAAATAGTAATTTATGATCCTGATACAGAAGACAAAGAGGACAATACCGATGAGGATGATAATAATAGAAACGATTTAATTATAGATAATAAAAAAAAAAAAATCGTTATTATCATCATCAAATAAAAAAAGAAAATGAGAATCTTCAAAAAAAGATTCTAATAAAAAAAAAATAAAAAAATAAAAAAAAATAAAAAAAAATAA